>JANRGW010013242.1:0-12052 GCA_024733675.1 Psilopsiagon aymara
CGCCCGCCGGAAGCGGGGTGGGAGGGTGGAAAGGCAGCGCGGAGGCGCCTCCCGGCCGCAGCCCTCAACATGAGCGCTTTAACATCAGAAACAACCGAGAAGCGCACCTTGTGCTCGGGCTCCCTGCTCCGCGGCACTCGGTCCCAGCTCTGGAGAGCAGACGGTCTCGAAGCACACCTGAACTTACGGGGTAGCGGATTAGACTGATAGAAGGACAGGAGTGGCTGGCAGTGCTTTCTTGAAGGAAGGAGAACCCAATTACCAAGGATTTTCTGGGGAATGCAGCAAAGAGAAAGCACCGGCAGCCTTGGAAACTCATTCATTCAGAGCCAGGAAGGGTGGGCCCAGCAGATAATCATCACTTGTCCTTCACCCCTCTGCCGTAACGCTCAGAGCTGTGGCTGGGCTAACATTAGGTGGGGATATAACGGAGCAGGGTTGGAGAATCATAGAATTGGGTTGGAAAAGACCCTTAATATCAAGTCCAACTGTCAACCCAGCATTGCCAAGTCCACCCCTAAACCATGTCCCCAAGCCCCATATCTACACATCTGTTAAACACCTCCAGGGATGGTGACTCCAGCACTGCCCTGGGCAGCCTGTTCCAATGCTTGAGCACCCTTTGGTGAAGAAATTGTTCCTAATATCCGACAAAAACCTCCCGTGGTGCAGGTTAAGGCCATTTCTTCTTGCCTTCTCTTGTTACTTTTGGAGAAGAGACAGACCCCCAGCTCCTTCCATCCTCTTTCAGGTAGCTGTGGAGAGTGATAAGGTCCCCCTGAGCCTTCTCTTCTCCGGACTAAACCCTCCCAGGTCCCTCAACCATTCCCATCAGACTTGTGCTCCAGACTCTTCACCAGCTCCATTACCCATCTCTGGATGCACTCCAGCACTTATCTATTGCCTGAGCCCTGAAAGAGTATCTAGTTCAGAAAGGGGTGGAAGTGCTTTGTACAAGGGGCACAACTCCATTTAGCGTACTTTACCAGCTCTATAGACCCCCACATCACTCGAGGGGCAGCACATCTTGTTTGGTTATCAGATGCTATGCAGAAGCCCTCAGGCCATGCAGTAGCAGAGGAAGGTCCCACCTTGCACAGCCCCAAAACATGTTGCTGTGTGCTCTGTACACCCTGTGTAGGCCCAGAATAGCACAGCAGAGATGCAAGTGAAGGAGATGCAGGCAGCAGTACATAGAAGAACGAAGCTGAGGTCAAGTGAGCATCACCCAGAATATGAGATTTGACAGCCCTGGCCTCAGCATGGCAACACAGACCCAGGAGGCAGTTGCTGGCATCCTCATCTTGCAGAGGAGAAGCCAAAGCAGAGAGAAGCAAATTGGCTGGTCCAAGTCAAAAATAGAACCTGAAGCACCTGCTTCTGACGCCTCTGCTTCAACTGTTGGTTCACTGCCTTTCCTGACGTTTTCCGTACATCCAAGCTCCAGTCATTGCTTTCCAGTTCTGGAATCAAGCTATTTTGTCTCCTCTCTAATCTGCAGTTGCCTAGGGAGACAGGATGCCACCAGGAGAGCTAAAGGAGAAGGTGCCTATCAAATCAGGCTGGGATTTCAACAGGACGTCTCACTTCTCTGTTCAGCTTCATTCCTAGTTTTGCTGCTCTGCCAGTTGGTATCCTTGGGTCCAGGTTTCTTTCCTTATCAAAATGGTGATGGAATGAGGCAGAGGGTTCCAGAGAGACTAACAAGAAGCAATACATGCAGCCACGCATTTTGTAAGGAGGAGTGTAAATTTAAAGCTTTAATGTTTTCAGGTGCTTCAGGTAGGATTTCAAACTGCTCAGAAGTTAAACCTTCTCTTTTTTCATCAATTGCACAATTTTATGCTGTACCTTATACACGCTAAATTGTTCTTATCACTAAAACTTCCATTTAATTGTTTAATTTACAGCCCTCTAAAGGTCAGCACATCTGGGGGTATATTTTGCCTGCCAGTATCCCATGGTATGCACAGCAGCTCATTGCTTCTCCACTTCAGCAGCACAGGTCTTGATTTTAAAAGCACTTGTGGTTTTCTTCTTTCAATCTCAGTCATCCCAAGGGCTCTGTGTATAAATAGTCATATATTGTAATGACCATTATAGTTTATGTTCCAGTAGTGACTCAGGGTGTCCTGCAATCCATTGTGTCAGGCTTTGATGCTCCCTGAAGAAGAGGCAGACCTGCACACCAAGGAGCCAGGATTCCCTTATGCTTGTGCATTCTGCAGCGCTGATGCAAAACCAAGGGGAGAATTGAGCCCACTGGTTTCAATAAGATGAAGCTAGAAAAATTTCACAACTCTTAAGTCATTTCCTTGACTCATTTTGACAAATCTGCCTCTCTGACTAAACTTTCTCAGGGGAAATTCCAGGGAGAGAAGGAAAGTTCATCCAGCGCCAGAGCTCCCGTTGTGATGTGACTGAAGTACCCATAGACTTGAATTTGTGTCTTTGCCATCAAGTGCTCTCCCACAGAGCTATCCCTCAGCTTTTGTTGTACCTGCTTTCCACAAACAAAGCTTCAAGATGAAAATAAATGTTGAAATCCCATCATTCAGCAGAGCAGCACTACTACTTAAAAAAAAAAAAAAAAACCACCACATTTATTTATTGCCTTCTAATACCTAAAGGGGGAAACAATACTTGAAAGGGACTTTTGACAAGGACCCGTAAGGATAGGACAAGGGGCAGTGAATGGCTTTAAGCCGGAAGAGGGGAGATTTAGATTAGATATAAGGAAGTTCTTCCCTATGAGGTGTTGTGAGGCCCTGGCACAGATTGCCCAGAGAAGCTGTGGCTGCCCCATCCCTGGCAGTGTTCAAGGCCACGCTGGACAGGGGTTGGACCAAGCTGCTCTAGTGGAAGGTGTCCTGCCCATGGCAGGGGGCTGGAACTGGATGAGCTTTAAGACCCCTTCCAACCCAAATCATTCTATGATTCTTAGATAAACAACCCTGCACTGAAAATGACAGACATGGAGAAGCAAAGGAGACACTTAAAGTGCCCATGAGGACTTGTTAATTTTGCCCTAACTTTCACTGAAACCATTATATGTACAAAGCTGATATGCAGTCTCTGACATTTCTGGGCTATCACATTTGCCCAATAAAGCTCTTACTATACACTACCCTCCTATTATACGCAGTATGATATGTATCTTGTTTTGAAAAGTGGCTTCTCACAGACAGTCAAAACTGTCTCCACTTGAGTGATGCATTATTCTGATTTCATGAGTATTTGCATTAGTTGTTGGGATCACTAAAAAGCTTCACAGCTGTTTTCTTTTAAATTATCCTGCAAACTGAAGCATTACACAAAGTAATGTGAAAAACAAGAGGATACTCACACATGCATCTAGGGAAATGAAAAAGAGGAAACATTTTGTGTTTTGCTGTTATCTATATTGTTCAAATAAAGACAGCCAAAGCATTCTATTATTTTTCCATTTTATTACCCAACAGCAAAGAAACTCCTCTCTCCAAATTGCTGATGAGACACTTGATTTGCCACGTATCAATAGATTATGGTCCATAAAGCCCCAATCCTTCACTTTTCCCCCAAAGATACCTTTTCAAAGGCCTTATGAAGTGGCGACACCGGGACCCCAGAAGTCGACAAAAGCTTCAGAGTTGAATCCTTTAAGTCTTTTCCCTACCACATGCCTAGAAATCCCTGCCAAATCTATCCCTTTGCCCTGCCAATGTACTTGTGATCGGAGAGGTGGCAGAAACAACTATATTTGAAAATACAGTGCACCTTCATTACTGTCAATTTTCAGTCCTGTGATTTCCATCATCAATCAAATATGCAGCCGTAACAAGAGCTTAAGTTCTTACTGTTCATTCAAGCTGACACTATAAATAGCCTGCTGCATTTCGTGGCAGAGCACAGAATTCCAGCACTGGTGGGAGAAACAAGATTAAAGCAGTGTTTTAAAGAAAAGCTGTTTTTTAACCCTTTTATTACAGAGCTGCTGAAAAAACTTCGTCCTGAGGGTCAGTGACTGCTTAGGCCTCACCCATTCTAGGCCAAGACTGAAGTTCAGAAACCTCATGTAAACAGCTTTTAACTCATTACTGTCTTGCACAGTTGCAACGATTCAGAGAAGTGGTCCCATGTTTTCAGGTATTTGTTATCCAGTTGAGAGCCACTGCAAAGCCTCTAATGCCCAGCAGATTCTGTTGTATCTCCTTAGGTGAAACCTCTCATCTATCTTCAGATCCAAGCCAGCTGTCTAGACTTCCTATATAATGAGTGCAGAGGAACAGGCACTGGGGTGGAATTCCCTCATCATATTGCAGACATCTAAACTGGATTAATTGCTTTCTAACAACACTCACTTCCACCCATGAATTATAGGGGTAGCTGAGAATTAGGCCAAATGAGATGTTTAAACTTAAGTGATATGTATTCTACTCATCTTCCTTCCAGAAATACTCAGCCCAGCTGATGATGCTGATTTGAGTGCATGTATATCAGATGTGTGATGGGTACATTCTTGTCTGAAGGGCTGACTTTGTGCTGTTTCACTTGAAAGAGATGAGACTGTTGGCCAGGATTCAACATAGGCAAGATCTGGCTCCAGGACCCTTCAGGGAATCACACATGGCTTGTACAGCATCATGGAAAGTGCTCTGAAGGAAGGCCTTTCTGCATGGCTGACTGCTGTGTGTTCCTACACACTCCTTAACATAAAAGAAACTGTGGGTGGAAATATATTGAAGGATCATGGCAGTTCTCATTAATTATGAAGATCAAGAGGAGTTCTTACTGCTTTTTTGGTGTATTTCCTATACTGAAATTAGTGTGTTAACTGTTACTTAAACTTCAGCCATCAGTATAATTTAATCATTAGCACAGCCTGGTTCCTGTTGTTCTACATTTTTCAAATAAACTACCTTGTTGCAGTAGCAGTGACTGAGCAATGTGGGACACCACTCCACACAAATGCAAGACAATGAAATGGACCACACTGCCAGGGTCGAAGAAATAGCATAATTTTCATCACAAAGACTGTTTCCTATCCAGGAACCCAAAGCCAAGTGGATTTTCAGAGAAATTCAGCATCTACTACTTGGAGGCCTCCTGAAATTCTCTGATACCGTGACTGTCCAAATGACCTACAGAAGACCACAGTGGAAATGGAGAACTTGGAATAGCTCTTTTTTTAAAGTCAGTGGATCATCAACAATCTTTCATCTGAAGATGAAGCTCCTCTTTACAGATCTAGACCCTTCACCAGCTCCGCTGCCCTTCTCTGGACCCACTCCAGAACCTCAATGTGTCTCTCTTGTAGTGAGGGGCCCAGAACTGAACACAGGATTCAAGGTGTGGCCTCACCAGCACCCAGTACAGGCAGACAATCACTGGCTGAGTCCTGCTGGCCACACTATTGCTGATCCAAGCCAGGATGCTCTCAGCCTTCTTGGACAATGGAGTACAAGCTGGCTCATGTTCAGCTGCTGATGACCACCACCCCATGACTAAAGACCTGTCTGTTTGGTCCATTTTGTAAAGACTGGGACATCTGACAGTTGCACTTAGCCAGGCTTGCACAAATAAAGGGCCTCTTATGCCTGTTGCCCTCAAAGGTGAGCAAACATCACTGTATTTTGTAGACTCAGGAATCAAAACTGGGAGGGATTAGTGTCTAATGCAGAGTTGGATGCAGAACCTAGGTGGCCAAACACTGGGCATTATCCTGTCTTACTTCACTCAGTTCATGCATTTAATTTTATGCATATTTAAGTCAGAGAGGAAGACCAGCCTTGGAGCTCCCAGCATGGTGTCCTACACTCTATCCATTAGGCAAAGCTGCAGCCTGATTTATAAAGCCTCTGGTAATTCTCTATATTCCCCCCATGTAACCCAGTGTATCCCCAGAAAAATACAGGGAAACACAGATTGCTCAGAATGGGGCAACTCCATGTTTTCCAGTTGCCAAAGCATCATATACACCAGCACCAGTCATTTGCAAACCATCCAAGTTCTGTCTCTGTGCACTGCAACTCAAGATTCCTTCAGGCTCACTTATTTTTTTTCGTTATATGACAGAAGTTATTCCCCTCTGCTGCTGCTACTGCTCCAAGTATATGCCACTGGACTTTTCTCATTGTTGCTGGGGTTGTGAAGATTTATTGTTTTCTCTAACCTTATGGACCAGAGTTGGTAACAAACTGGAGCCAGCCTGTACTTTATAGGAAGAAAAAAGGACTCTATTTTCCCTGTTGTTTGGGCCCTGACACAAATACTATTTCAGACCAAGTAGAAGCACCAGATGTTTTCTACCGGAGCTACAGAACATGCAGTGGCAAGGGAGTTTTTTCCTGTGCATGAACTGAAGCGTGTTAGAAGATCAAAGACGAGGGATGGGAGCCAGGAAGAAAAAAAAACTCCCTATCTGTGCTTAGAACTTAAAGAAAGATTTCAGTACCTGCAACTGAAGTGATGTTTACTGGGGGAAGGGGGGGGGGGGAAACGAGCTCCAATTTCAGCACTTAGAGAAAAGCCAGACCTTTAAAATGCCTTCAGCAAGCAATGCATGGAGGTGGTTTGGACAGCTGGCCTGACTATGAGCACTGACCACTGAAACATCCAGTGCTGCCACTTTGGTTTCTTAGCCTTTAATTCTCCAGAAAAGCAAGGCTATTCCCAAACAGGCAGTGATGCTGTAATTAAACAGCGGGCATGTTCTCCCAGAAGATCCCAAAGCACACAAGTAACATTCTTTGTTACTATTTTCAGATGAGGAAATTGAATCATAAAGACGTTTATGTGACTTACAGTCCCATAATTTCCAGTCACTAAAGCAGCCAATAAGCTGGTTGCCCCCAGCCAGCTTTGCAGACTGGCTGAGGCACAAGTCTATGTTACTGAGCATTCCTAGGGCTCTGCTGGCTCCATAAAGAGGTGTGGAATATTAGCAGGTTTACTGTGCTAGGCAGAAAGAGAATGGAAAAGGTAGGAGGCCATTGATAGTACAGCTAGTTGCCCTCCACTGCCTGCAACATATGTGTGTTTTGAATTAAGGAAAGGTTTCAACCAAAGACCCTGACCCACCTCAGTGAAATACCACAGTAATGAGTACAGCATAAACACATAGCTCAAACCCCACAGTGCATCTTGTTTTGGTGTTGCTGCAGAGGAAGGGGCTGCTATCCTGGACACAGGATGGGAATTAAACTGCATTTTGCTCTTTCCACCAAAATGTCCACTTCCAGCAGAAGCTCTTCTAGTCCAGAGGAACTACCTCCCACCTGTTGGAATTTCAGTTTCCCACCATAGTATTTTTCCCATTCAACCATCCACTGATCCCACCTGTCATTTTTCAGTATGACATTAGAAAGTTTACGGAATCTGTGTGATGTTTTCATAAAAAGGAGGTTATTTCTTTCTGCTGAAATAATACATCCTGTAGCAAGATGCCCCAGCTGACCTCACTCACCGACTGGATATTGCTGCAGTCATTGCCAGGTGGAAGAAGCAGTCATGACTCTCTCAAATCCCAACCTTACTCAAATGGATAGAGAAAGGTTGAGAAAGCTTAATCTTTGCCAGGTGTTCATTTTCATTTTGGAATATTTATTACGGAAGAACCTTTATAATGTGGATTTTGTCTGTCAAACGCTAGGACACAACCCAGATCCAGGCACATACACACACTGCTTCAGTTTCCTGCCAATTTAGTTTTAGAATTGCACTACATAAATTGTATTATGTTCCAATTAGGAAGAATCACCATGAGGATGCTGACAGTGTGGCTTTCCATAGAGCACTGCACAGACACCTGACAACTGGACTCTAATCTGGTTTCTGAGTTTCTTGCCAGTGTAAAATGGAAACTCCCTCCATCTCAACAACTTTTTTGACTCACAGTGAAAGACGAACAGTGATACCAACCTGATCTGTAATTGCTTTAGCTGACCAGACCAAATGTGGAAGGTACACATTAAAATAGCTTATGCTGCCTACTCTAATATTTGGCTCAGTCCTAAATACTCACAGACAAGCTCAATGAATGCTGCAAATGCTTGTAACTGACAATTAGCACTGATCTTCGGGGTGCACTACAATCACTAACCCGACAGTCCTCACAATGCTTTTAAAGCACAGGCTTACTCCAGTCCATAACTAGACAAACAGACACACAAGAACTGTGTTGAGAAATGGGATGCAGTAATTATGCCCAATATCGCTGATGAGACTGCACTACATTTTCCTCTCTGCAAATGTCAGGGCTCATAAAATCAGAGAATCCCAGACTGGTTTGTGTTAGAAGGGACCCTAAAGCTCATCCAGTTCCAGCCCCCTGCAATGGGCAGGGACACCTTCCACTAGACCAGGTTGCTCCAAGCCCCATCCAGACTGGCCTTGAACACTGCCAGGGATGGGGCAGCCACTCCAGACAAGGCACATGTGCTATACACATCTTGGATTTGGCTAGTAGAAAATGCCAATATGTCAGCTGCGAAGGCAGAAAAGAGAGAAAGGAAAGGAAAGGAAGGGAAAGGCTTCTTCAGAAGAAGCACAATCTGAGGAGGGTGGCAACAAATATAAAGTTAACAAGTGGAAAACTACAATTAAGGCAAATGAACCTGTGGAACTCAATGCTGGAATCTAGTAAAAGCAATTAAGATAATTATACTGCAGCAGTATCTATGTTAATTCTAATTAGAATAAGAAAGTATAAACCAACCCTTAACTCTTGATGAAAAATAAACACCTCTGAACTGATTCTATAATGGTTTGGCATTACCCTTAAAGCTTGACTTGGAGTCTGTGATAACTGTCAGCTTTCTAGAGGCAATGTTCACTTGAACTTGCTTCTGGTCTGGTCAAGTAGGTAATTTATCTGGAGCTTTTATTTTATATTCTCTGCAATACATCTAAGAATTCTTGTGCCAAAAGAACAGAAATAGCAGATTACTGAGATATTTATTAAAGAAAATAAATAAGAAATTAATAATAAAGAGACTTTTTTTGTGAAAACCACTTAAAATATGAATTAAGCTATGGCACACCCACTAGTATGCAAACTACATGCAGAGCTAAAGAAAAGATATGAAGACATATGCAAACTGTGCTTAAAATGTCATGGAAACAGCTGCCCTCCCAACAGACTGAAAATTCATTTCCTTGTATGCAGGCAAGTACGTCAGAAATGCACCCACTCTCATCTATACCTCTGTGCCATACCAAAAGCTATGATATTTAAGCAGACTATAAATACTGACCCCAAAAACCCCCTACTAATTTATCAAATTTTGTTTGATTGTTGGGTTCTTTTTTGCAAGTGGGCTTGTTTTAAGATATTATCAATACTTTGTGACATCAAGGTTGTAAAACAAAGCCATGACCATATTGCAGTTCCAGAGAAAATTGCCTTGAGGATGACATACTGCAGTGACCTTCAGGTCCCAACAGTTAAGGAGCTGAAGTCTCGATTTCTCCACTTACAATCCCCAGCTCATGCAGTTCCCCCTTCACAGGACTGTTGTGGCTGATGTGGGGAAGAACAGCCAAGGAGATTTGTAAAGCAGGGTTCTGCCCTCAGTTGTTTCCGTAGGAAATAAAGAGGGTATTAGATGTTAACCCCTCTAAACAGCATTTCAAACTTGCAGGACAGTTTCACTCTCCCTATCCCCGTCTCCCTATCCCTATCTCCCTATCCCTGCCAAATCCCCCCCATATCTCTACATTTATAGATCAGCTTGTGTACCTGGTAGATCTACAAGTACATAAGCAGGTCCATCTGGGCAGCAGATGAAAGAAGAACCTTGCTGGATTCACTCCATCATTGCTGCCTTGAGACTATTGCTCCGAGAGGTGAGGAGTACATCAAAAATATTGTAAGCCTGTATCACAGAAGCAGACAGAAGGGTGAAATATTTCCCCCGTGCCAGTGTAGTTTGAAGGAAGTGGGTGTTATTCCCAACACAAAACAAGACCTGTCCCACAACCACTTTGGCATTTGTTTTCATGAGAACTCTGCCTGCAGACTGCCAAAGCCATGGGCTCAGCTGGGCTGGGCTGTGCTGCCACCCAGCTCTGCTAGAAGCTGCACTCTGCAGTGCAAGATTATTTGCAGTCATTTTCCACCTCCACAACCCTCTAGCCTACAGCAGCCATTTGAGAAAGATGAGTTTTTTCACACATGGCAATGAGAACGCATCCAAGCACCCAGTGCTGGGAAGCACATTGTGCTCCCAGTCTGATGATTTCAACAGGGAACTGAGGCCCCAGTTTAGCAAAAGTCTTAAGTGCATGTTTAACTTCACATGTGGGAGCAATTCCCATGAAATTAGATCAGACACATCATGAAAGTTAACTTCATACCACTACCGTACTGTGGCTTGCAGGTGCACAGCCCCCATCAGGATCAGGCCTTTCCCTGCATTATATTGTTTTGAGGCAGCAGAACACCTGTCAAATCGGATGCCATTAGAGACAGTTCTAAGCTCTTAGTTTGTAAATCCTTTGTTTCTTCAAGAAAGATCCATTTTGCAGATTTTTCCAATTCTATTCCTGCCTTTCACCATCTTTTCCAGCTGCATAGGGAAGTCAAATGCCTTGCTCAAGGTTATGCTGACTGAGGTACTGGGGAAATAAAGACTATTTCTGGCAGCTGAGATGTCTTTTCCATCATTCATTTCCATAAAGTTCTAGTTCTAGTAAACCAGGTTATAACCTACAATTTACACCTGATGAGGTGTGTCTAGTTCATATGTACTGCTTTCACACAGTCTGCATCTGTATGCACATGACACTGTAGCACTTTATAGTGAGGTTATTTTCAATAAGTAATAATCGTATTTCCATTCTGAGATGACATTTACTAAGCACAGTTGTGTATATTACAATACACTAAAACAAAGGATGTTCACAAAGGGCATTTTACTGTATTCTGGTTTTATTGTATCAAACCTTCCCACCCACTAACAGTTAAACCCAACAAAGCATCTCCCTGATAAACCATAGAATCAAACCCGTTAGTATAGCTGCTATATATTCATTTTACAACAAAGATTATGTGTGCAGCTGTCTTTATTCCACTCCAACACGTCTCCTAAACTGAGGTATTGAGTGCAGGTGGCATTTATATTACTGTGTCATCTATTTACAGGAGATGAACTCCTGAAAGTCAGAGAGAGCCAACAGCTCAAGCCCAGCTCCTTTTCACCCTAATGACAGCACATAAGATCTTCCAGCACCTTCATCACCTGATGTCAGTATGCATTTCAGAAGACTGTTAACTAGGAATTCACTGATCGAAGAGGGTTGTCTCTGAAGAACAGTATAGTCACAGGGGACTTATGGCCCACTCAATTTATATAGCCATATCTGCTTGGGAAGCAACTTACCTCATTAAGAATCTTCCTATAGTGCAGCAATAAATAGTGTCTTACATTAATAGCAACTGAAATACTGAACAAATAACTTTTACAATTGCATTTGTTTCATTTTAGCACCCAGAGAAGGAGTGAAGTAACCAAATAACCACTGTAGGGGTGGGGGAATCTATGTTTCAAGTTTAGGGGTTTAAATTCCTATTTTTTGATGTGTAAGATGTTTTTCTAAGCTACTGGTCTATTTATATTTAACCAAAGAAACCTATATAGTGTCATACATGCCCTGCACGCACAAACATGTAAATACTTGCCTAAAACCTGCACAAATGTAATTGTGTAAGTAACGAGAGGAAGAAGTCCTTTGTATTCAATACAGTGGACAAAGGCCATATTCTAGGCCAAAACTCTCTATTCTTGGTTAAGACATTTAAAACCACCCTGTTTCAGTTTCACCACGAGTATAATGGCAGTATCTTTTCACCAGCACACATGCTGCCTGGATAAATGAAGTTTTTATCCATTCACTTAAAGATTCTATCAAAATATCACTAGCAAGCATACATGCAGAACTGGAAAGCTATATCATAGATTCATAGACTCATAGAATAGTTAGGGTTGGAAAGGACTTTAAGATCATCCAGTTCCAACCCCCTGCCATGGGCAGGGACACCTCCCACTAAACCATATCACCCAAGGCTATGTCC
>JANRGW010013243.1:0-59049 GCA_024733675.1 Psilopsiagon aymara
CTTCACCTGACTGCCATGAGTTTTCAAATATGATGGACAGTGGCTTAGCAACTTCATTTGCAGCTCCTTCAGGACCCGCGGAGGGATTTCATCAGGTCCCATGGACTTATGCACATTCAAGTTCTTAAGATGGTCTCGAACCAGATCCTCTTCTACAGTGGGCCTAAAACCTTCATTCTCACAGTCCCTGCCTCTGCCTTCCAAGACTTGGGTGGTCAAAGCATTTGGCAGTGAAGACTGAGGCAAAGAAGTCATTAAGAACCTCATCCTTCTCCAAATCCAGGGTAGCCAGTTCTCCTGATGGCTTCCAGAGGAGGCCTACGTTGTCCCTATTCTGCCTTTTATTTGCAATGTACGTATAGAATCCCTTCTTGTTATCTTTCACATCCCTAGCCAAGTTTAATTCTAATTGGGCCTTAGCTTTCCTAATCTGGTCTCTAGCTTCCCAGACAACATCCCTTTATTCTTCCCAGGCTGCCTGTCCTTGCTTCCACCTTTTATAAGCCTCTTTTTTCCTTCAAAGTTTCCTCAGCAAGTTGTATAGTGTCAGGGAGAAGCAACATCACACCATTGCACAAGAGACCATTTATAACTTTGGGTACCAAGAAGCATAGCAAGGTAGCTTAAATATATATAGTTGGCAGATCAATCTTTCAGCATTCAGGGTGTGCACAAATCTTTCTCCTGAGCTTCTCGAGGGAAGGGTAGGAGACTTCAAAAATTAAGAGAGAGAGACATTTGTCTGCAGAACATGCATGAAGCACATCTTTAGTATGAACAGATAATGCTTGGGACTGAAGGCTAAACAAGGGTATAATGGGCAGGATCCTAACAATTACACTGTGCTGAAGAGCTGATGAAATAGAGGAAGACATTATTTAATGAGAACCTTTTATTCATCAAGTGCTACCAAACGCAAAATCTGCAACTGTTCATCACCGAAAGAACTACTTGTTGAGCAATAGCAAGGATTTCCTGGAATACGGTTTTCCACACTAAAAACAAGCAGCTCCTCACGGAAGCTGGGAATAGTGCAGAATGCCGACAGGAAATTCCTGGTTCACAACTTCCACCCATCAAGCTCTAGAAACACATTAAGTCTTGAGGTAACACTTGTGACTGTGGACAGGGAACAATTTCTCCAGATGATACCAAAGGTCTTTACCAAAGAGTTTCTTTCCCTGTGAGTGTACAACAACAGCACAGGTTTCTTCAATATCTCCACCCAGTGCACATTCTTTCAAGTGACAAATACAGCTACAAATTATTAAACTGCCTCCAAATAAAAGGAAGCTAGTGAAGGGACGTGGTTGCTTTATGTGGTTGCCTTTAAATGAAAGCCTAGCACAGCTGGACTTGCTGCTAAAGATGCTTTGCAGATTAAAGTTCCAGCTAGAGGCTGAAGTGCTAAAATGAAAACCAGATTGGTATTACAGGAAAACTTGTTTCTCCGGCCATGGATTTTCTTCTCCCAGCCCCAAATCTTCACTCAAATCAGCGAAGTAAGACTAGTGTTCATATTTTCCTCTGTTCACATATCACACCACTATGAGTTTTCCGACACATGCAAAACAAAAGCCAAAAAGTCCTCCCCCAACCCAGCAGATACAAAAATCTCAAATAATCAAGAGCAAGATCACACACAGTGTTAACACATTGCCAAACTTCTGAGCATAGTGTCTACTGCTGACCAATAACTTCCTTAAAACCCTGGTAGAAATGAGCTGATCTTTCCCGACATGCTTGCATTGTCTGTAATTTCATGTCACTGTAAAAAGAAAATATATAGCAAAAAAAACCCACCAGTAATTAATTATTACCAAGATGTTACTGCCCTTTAAATTCCCATGAAGATGCCAGCAATTATCAAAGCTGCAGCTTTGTTCCAGTTCTCAAAGTCAGAAAGAAATCTTGCCAGCTGGCCATTCTTACAGAGTTAATCATATCTCTCTCACAAAGACTTCATACTAACTTCCTTACATTTGCTTTACGTTATGCAGAGCAGGTGCATTCAGTCTCTCTATTCTCAGCATGGGCCAACAATGGAAATCACCCAACTTCATTGACAGGATGCAGCTTGTTAAATCAAATCTCCTAAGACTAACAAATCATGCTACTAAAAAGTCTGCAACTAAAATGCTGCAGTAAGTTCACAGTAAAAGCTCTTTCTGTACAACCTGCAGCAGATTTTTTTAAAGTACTGGAATTCCAGCATAAATACATGAATAATAAACACATGAAGGCACACAGATGTAAGGGTTGGTCAGTTTGTTTAAATGACAGAACAGAGATGAAAATCCATTTACTAAACTACTAGAAAGGCAAAATGCCAATAGGCACAGGTTTCATTTTTAGATGGTGAAATGTTAAAAAGCAAGAAGAAAAATGTAAACCCTTTTCTTTTTATAAACTCTTATTTAATAGAGGAATTCTACAGTTCTTGTATATTTTGTTTAAGGGACAAACATGCAAAGGACTGCAGTTGGGCATAAATGTTGATAAATATACTTCAGGCCAGCAAGGACTATACATACACACAGAGTGTAGGGGGCCAAGGAAAAGTGGAAATGCTACAGATGAGTTTTATCACACGCAAAACTCAGTCCATGCAAAGAGTAAACAGGCTTATACAGAAGTTATCCAAATTGTTCTAAGAGGGCAAATATACTTCCTGAAACCAGTCATTAAGCTTTGAAAAAAATAAGAAAAAAAAAAAAAGAAACAGTCAAACACAATTAAATTTTTCATATACTTGTGATCTTGACAATCATTCTGGCATAGCACCCAGCCTGCTGCTAGGCATAGGCCACAACTATGTAAAGCTTATGTGTTCTCTAAAGGGCCTATTTCTCACAATGTGATGAATACACTAAACCCTTTAGTCAGCAGTCACGGTTGGCTACAAAGGCTTTAAAAAGCAATGTGTAAGAAGATGCCTGTGTCATAGTACATAAATCAACAGGGTTTTTTTTAATACAAATTTTAAAGTCTATGGCAATGCCACACCACAGGCCGACAGCTCTGAATTCTGAACCAAGAACCATCACTGCATGACTCAAAGATGAAACAAAAATGGGAAGACAGCATGGAACAACACAAAATACAAAAAAAAACCCAAACACCACCCTCCAATGCCCTTATAACCAGGTAAATTGTTAAAAGCACAGCATGTTCTTTAAGGACTGAAGTTTGGAATTCAGGACAAAAACTTAGTAAGAAAAGGCAATTTTATGAGATTTACTGTCTCACAGATAAAAATACAGATACTCCAGCTGCTCATGTAAAATGTCTCTGGGAGTTTATATAACTGACAGTATTAGCATCTATCTAATCTTTGCTTGGACAGTTATACATGACCATAACTACTGTCATCCACAATTCAGGAGGCTTTATATAGCATTAACTGCATTATCCTAATAAATCAATATAATCATAAGAGAGGAAGAGATTCCTTTCCTTGCACACCTGTAATTTCAGCATTGCATGCAGAAACGTGTAGCATCATAGAATTCCTTCTGTTTGGGGATTAGTGGGAGTTTCAGATACAAAACATAAAATGACTTTGGTCATTGAATTGGCTGGGAGTAAGAAAGTAATAAGCCCATACAGTTTACATTTTTAAAGAGTCATGTAATAGTTACTTGTCCTAAATGAATATTTACAGTTTTTTATCTCCAGATTCACTATTTCATCCCTTACAGCAACAGAAATAATTACATTACTGCTTTTTAATAAAGATAAAAATTTCCATAACACAGATCCAAAACTGAAACTCAAATATTAAAAGTAAGCTCTGAAATTTCTTTACTTTTAAGAAGTGAAGCAGAAGACAAGAAGGAAGTGTTTTTACCTCCTCTGTGTATGTCAGGGGGAATTGCAGGTGCCATCATGTTGGTATCCATTGGCTGGGAGGTATCGTGTGTCATCTGATCTTCCGGAGGCAGGTAAGCAGGAGGCGGTGTATCAGCTAAATATAGAAAAGGCAGAGATACACTAGTCCTTCCTCTCTTTAAAGTATAGATACATACCCACATAAACAGTTTAAGCCCGGAAATGCTTCCAGCCTGACTCAGCTATAAACTTCCACCCACCAGAAATCCGAGAAAGAAATCTCAGACCTTGAATCAGAAAAGCAAAGAATTAAGCACAACCGAAATAAAAACAAGTCACTTCACCCCTGTCAAGACACAAAAGAAAGTTCAGCAGTGTTTCCAACCCACAGTTTTTGGCTGAAAGTGCCATACAGACATTAAGGCATAAAGGTCTCAGCAGGCCAGAAGTATCAGATATGGTAAATGTGAACAGAAGTTGGAGCAGAAAACTTCTAGTTTGAACTTTTCTGTGCCAAGATGTTTTCATTAGAAAAGTGTGCAAACATCCCAGATGTATCCAAGGACCTTATTATTGTCATTGCAAAGTGTTAGCTCTATTTCCCTGCGTTGGGAACAACAGAGTATTCAGGAACCCAAATTCTATAGAAGTAGCCATCTTGGTCTGGAATTTATCTGTGTCTCTTACTGGTTTTACTGCCCTGTTCAGGACTGAATCACTAGCACAAAACCAGCCCATGCACAATGACCATACTCACTAACACACTGCCCTATTTGAAGCTTCCCAGCCAGGTACTCAAGTTGCCCTTCAGCAGCCTATTCACTTCTGGGAAAGGTTCCCAAACGTCTTCTTAGAAGTTGCAGGAAGTTGCCAATGTCACCGTTTTCCAATACACCAGAGGACACTCCCCTCCAAATCAACTGCACAGAGGTTCATGCAAAGGGAGATCACATTACCACTGTACTTATCTCTGGCAAACAAGGCTGCTGCTCACCCCATATTTACTTCCATCACTGAGAGAGAGCATTGATGGTAAACTACCATAGCAAATAATCACAGGGGCCTCCAAAACCCTGAAAATCAAATTAGCTATCAACAGAAGGCAGGAGAATCACTGCTTTGTAAACATCAGGCTTTGAGAGGTGGCAGGGGTTTTGTGGTGGTTTGTTTTTTTTTGTTTTCGTGAAACCTATTAACGACTTATTGTTTAGCAGATAATCTGTTGAGAGCTTTACATCTAATGCTGGCAGGTACCTTGCTAATTCCCTTATGTGTATACCATCTGTTGGATGATGAGCAGCAGAGAAAGATGGAGCTGATAACAAGGCTGCATTAAAAGCTTAACAATCTGCACTGGAGTTTAAGTCTTGTGCTTCACTAAGCCTTAAATGTTTGTGTCTGTGCAAACATATTGTTAGTGATGCACAGGCAGGGAAACAAGTTTGTAAGGCCGCAGGCAACAGATCAGCCACTGTCTAGAAAGTTTTCAAGATCTCTGGATAACAGCGTTGCTCCTTTTTGTGGTCTTTTCCAAAACTCAGCCTCCTTCCCCACTAATACAAGACTAACAACTGTCCAGAGCTAAGCATCAAAGACATCAGTATCTTGACCTCCCCTCTAATTCAATTTCTTCACTGCAGCTGCTGACTTGTCTTTATGGGCATGTAGGCAGTACAGACACTCAAAGATCAAGTGAACTTTCACAAGCCAGTGTTCAGGAAGACCTTCTTAGAGAAGCCTTTATCTCTGCTGGATGAGCCCCAACCACACCAATCTTATTAAGAAAGAAAGGAAGGAAAGGCAGCTGGTTTTGCAACAACTTTTCATATTTGTTAGAAAGCAAACACAAACTCTTTCCTTCCCTCCTGCCTCTGCAAATTCAGTAGTCTCCACTCACAAGAGAAAAATATTGAAGAGAAACAACTATAAGCAGCACAAATCTAAGGATGTTAACTTCATGTAATAGGAAACAGATTTTCACAGGTCTGTTGCCTTGTTTACACACACCCTCCCTCAGCCTCTGAATAGAACATGCAAAAAGAACATCAGTAAGTATCTGTACGGTATCCTTCTCCTAGCATTTAGATAAAAAAACATGTCTCACACTGCTTCTGTAGTACTTTAATCAACCCACGTGCAAAGATGAAAAAAAGACAGCTTCACAGAATTTTCTATGGACGTTAGTCAACAAAGAAAGATTGTTACTACTTTGACTTTAGGAAGTAAAACAGCCTGAAGATTTCTTTCCAGGGCCTTATGAGCCTGGTTTTTAGTTGAAGTGTATTTGTTTCTTGAAATTACATTTACGTGAAGAACTTCTATCAAGTAGCAACAGCATGCTCCCCTTGAGAAACATCCTTCTTCAGCAGAAATAAAGCCTTGTGCCAAATTTATGACGATCTCTTTCCTAAGCAAGGATTTTCTCTAGCATTACACTTCTTGTTCGTTAAACACTATATTTTGTGGGCTAAACTGTTCAACTGGTCCCCAACATTCTGAATCTCTTCCCCTGTCCCTTAAGAGTTTTACTGTAACGTTTTTAATTGTGTCACGATATTAAAACACTTAGAAAGCAATTACATAGTCATTATTACCTTGCATCTCTCACTCGCTACTGAACACAACTGTTGGCTGATAATTTGGTACTATTAAACAAAAAATCGCAATACCAGAGATGGCCAGCCTCCTTCTCCCTTTTGAAGCAGAACCGAAGTTGACTGTACCTGGCATCTGGAAAGGACTTCCAGGGTCTGAGCTGGCTGGAGAATGAGGGTAGGTGCTACTGCTGCTTCCAGGCGAGTTTGGATAGCTGCTGTTGGGCGAGTGGGGGAACGGGTGACTATTGGGTTGCTGAAAAGAGTCTGGGAAAGTAGCGTTGTGCGGCATGTGGGGCTCATTTTGTCCCAGGTTGCGGAACTGGGCCAAGAGGCTGTGCTGAGGGTTGTACTCGCTGTGCCTTGGAACCAGCACTGGAGGAAGGACTGGAAGGGAAAAAGAGAAAAGGCACAGCATTAGACACTCAGTTCTGAAGGACTAGGCTATAGAGAGGAAAAAAACCCACATTCTTCCTCCCCTAGGACATATTCACATCTGCCTTAAAAAAAGGTAGTCAAATCTAGGAGTGCACGTCTAAGCAAGAATTCTTTTCTTTATATTCAGTTACTGCACAGCTTGAATTCATAGCAATTGTGCTGGCTACCTGGTTTGCCAGATGGGAGCTTGTTTTCACAGAGAGCCAGTGAAGAAGAGCCAAGAACAAACCACAGTTCTGCATTCTAGTTTTATTCGCACACTGAAATGCTGGGAAGTAAGCATGTTTCCATGGTGACATGCAGCTCGTTCTGCTGCACTTGTGATCCTGCTAAGCATGTAATGGCCTGTAACCCAAACCCTTGCTAATAAGGACAGATATTTTTTCCTGAAGACAATACTAACAGGCCTTGAACTCAGGCTGGTCCCAACAGCTGTAATTTTATTTTTAACCTTGACTATGTTCTTACAAGTTAGTATTAAAACAGTTATTAACTCTTCAAGTCAGTTTACAAAATGTACAGTTTAAACAAAATTACGTAGTTCAAAAAAACCAACTGAACAGCAACTGAGCTCCAACCATATGCTACTGTGGGATCAGAGAAACACACATCAGAAACTTCTAGTCTAGTCTCACCACACTCCCAAAGCCTCCTCACCAGCAGAACAAAGCTCTCTTTTTAACTGGGAATATGAACATGATACCAGATACACTAAGGTAAAAGAATAAGCTCTTTTTCCAGTGCCTCAGCTTCTATCTTTGAATGCTTCACAGCAAAGTCCAAGCAACTCAAAGAACTAAAAGCTAGTCTTCTTAGAGATTGAGATTTTTGGGAGAGGTAGATCCACACACAAAGTAGCAGAAATGAAAAAATGAAGTTAGTCCTTTCCACACCTGCCCCCTTTCAGCACCTTCATTTCCCAGCTCTGTGGCTAAGGGGGACTGGAAGAAACCTCCTGGGATAGTCTGCCTTCAAGAGAGGTTGCCAAAAACCCACAAAAACCTGTGAGAGCAAGCCGGGCCCCTGCCCTGAACTCAACACATGGTGGGCACAGAGAAGAGAAACAGGAGCATGTATTCACAACCATGCTATACAGACATAACCATCACTCAGATTAAGAAAGGTGTTTCCCAGACAGCTGCTGCTACATCTTGCCAAAACAGCTTCTTCCAAGACAATGGGGCATCTTCACCAGAAGCATTCAGGTATTTATGTGACTGTCCTGGAGTCTGAGAGTGCCAGGCCACTGCTCAGTGCACCAGGCCTGAGGTCCAGATCTATGTTTAAAATGGATACAAAAGGATGCCACACGAAACTTGCCCTTTATTCCTAAAGGAAGTCATAGATTAACAACAGAAAAGGCAGCTTTTCCTTACCCTTTTTTTTTTTTCCGGCATATGCCTAAGAGAAATTAAGCCACCTGATTTTTGCTCACTAGTGGCATTAATGCATGAAAAACTTGATCCCAGAAATCTTCATTGAACATACACTGAGGGAAAAAAAACCCAAACAAATCCCTCACTACTGAAATGAAGGCTGCCCGTTAAAAGTCAGGAGCAGGTTTTAAAGATTTATTCTGATGTCTTCTGTCTCACTTCTTCCAGTAGCTTCACTGAGATTACAACAGATCTCAAATATTTGAGGGAGGTATCAGCCCTAAGTAGATTTATTTAGATGGGAAAATTTTAAATAACCCCGCTTTACAAGGAATACATGAAGTTTGTAATTACAGCATTTTCTGAAACAAAACATCCAAACCATCTGCCATCCTATGGAAGTTCTCAATTGCAGAACACCCAAGGAGAAGCTGTATCTCCCTTGGCTGTGCAGACTGTCCCTTGCCTCCAATGTAGCCATTCATTTTTATATGTCACTGGGGGAAAAAACACAGAAAAAACATTAAAACAAAAGTTACTCAACATTCAGGGAGGATCACAAATCCCCTCATTCACAACGTGGCAAACGTCAAACCCAATCTCTCTGAATATTAGGATCTCTCAGAAATAAGCTCATTCTGTTAAACCTCACAGTCCTTTTGCAGCGAGGCTAAGCCCTACTTAACTGCCATAGTCAACATTTGCTCAGCTAATAAATTACCAGTGAAAAAAGTAACAATGAGATCATGTGTTAAAATGTAATTTCCCTTTCATGCCTTTATGATTCTTCCTTACTTTTCCAAGCATTAAAAACACAGCTTTCCTATCTCTTCCTTTCCTGTGGATGAAGGTCAAACCATTACTTTGCTGAAGTTAATTTGCACAGAAAGTACATCACCTACCTTTCCCACCCCCTACCTCACATTAAACAATGACACATATGACATCACAGGAAGCCACACAATTTATAGCATTTTAAAATAGCAGAAGAACAGGATATTTTCTGTATGTTTTCTGTAATTAAAATAAAGCAGTGCCAGATTTTCCCATGGTATATACATGTTTTGTCCTGTTGGGCAGAACCACTGGTGACATTTAGAAGGACTCAAAATTAGAACAAGTCCCATCCCAGCTCTCCTTCACACATACCTACACTTTTTCTCTAGCTACCTCAAATGTTTAAATGCCAACTTCAAAATACACAGGGAAAAGGGGGAAGGGGGAGAGGGGAAGAATACAACTGTTACTGATACAGCACAAACAGTCTCAAAAACACCATTACATAATTTACTTTGAGTGCTGCCCCTAATTCACATCCTCCCTCCGTATACAACCTTAAATGAGGAGGAATAGCCCTGAAAGGCCAAGTCAGGTAGGACAGAGACTATAGCACTTCAATTAGTTCAACTCCAAGACAGTCACTTGCTGCCATAACCTGATCTCTCTGCACCTCTTGGGCTTCTTTGCAGACTAGCTGCTCCTACTGGAGTCACAGAGGAGTTAATCTGAATGCTGTGCACTCAGAGTGAAGACATGAGCATGGACCAGGACCTTGCCAAGAATGGAAGGATGCCAGGAGTTCAAAACCTAATGGGGGATACATACCCTTCTTACCCCCCACGCCCCTGTGTAAGGCACTGAGCTTCTGGTCGGGCTGTAGACCTCAACCATATGGAATAACAAATTACTGAGACACAGTACAGCAGGGGAGAAGGCTGATCTCTGTTGCAGCTGCCAGCTCCAGGAAGAGGTATAATTGAAGGGGAGAAAGCATGCAAGAGTTATACTGTGCTAAGCCAACACACCTGTTGCTATAGAGTAATGAAGCAGTGCGCATCTTTGCTGTGTTGATCTCTGCAGGGTGCTGCCCTAACAGTTTGCAGACAGAATTTTCCCTTCCTCTTTACCTTCCTCAGCGGAAGGGAACAGATACCAAAAGAAAAAAAGACAGTAAGATTTGTTCTTAAATAAAATTGTTTCTATTCAGTACAGATGCATATATTTAAGGGGAACATACTATTGAATACAGTGTTTGCTTAAACAGCTCCTCCAACAGATTTGCAAGCTCAATCTCATTAGAATGGTTAAAACCAGTTAATGGAGTAGAACCACAAGTCATCAGACACACTGATTTCTGTACTTTCTCAAACACCATATTTAAAGGTTTTATGGGCTATACCATGGCTAAATTTTGTTCCAAGATTTTGTGTCAATGTGGACCTGAAACTGACAGTTATTACGTGACTACTAGCAGTAATGTTACTAGTAGCAAAAAGGAAGATAAACCACCTGAACATAGCTGCCTGGATGGGTATGTTTGTGGAACTCTGGCTAAGAAGAAACCCTGCATCTATCAAGACAGCGTGGGAATTGGGTAGCTTGTTTTTACCACGCAAATAATACCCAGAGTATGTCTGCACCAAGCAAGTGCAGCTGTATTCAAGAAATTACAGCTAGAGGGCAATTTCGCCCACAGGGTTATTCCATCTAAGAGCCAAGAATGTCAAAAATATGGAAGATAGACCTAAGACAATCTGGAAGTTCAGATAAATGTTCCAACTAACCACACCAAGAAAGAAGTACTTTTATGAAAATGTAATTGTGGCCTTTGAAGAAAGCTACTGATCTCTGCTCTTTGTATCTCTAGCGTGTCGTGCTGTTCTTCAGAAAGCTAACAGGTGTGCTGACCTAGAGTGAAGATTTTGTTTGTTTATTTTTTTTTTTTGTTCTGTTTTCACATTCCAGAGATAATTTTAGAAATAAATTAGAAAGTCTGCAATTTATTATTATAACATTTTCTTTTTAAGTTTCTCTATTAAAACAAAACCTGAACTCCACACCTAATCCAAGCCAAAGGACCCACTGTACTTTCAAAGTAGCACATTTTCTATGCAGAGGGGTTATCTTGCACAAGCCCAGATGACAGCTAGTTTCCCTTGAGTGCTCATTTTTTTCCCCCCTTTGCATGTTACATGAAGATTTGGGAAGGTACATCTCTCTCCACGTCTGGAAATTGAAAGACCAAGTAACGAAATACACCAAGGGGTCACATATACAAGAAAGCAGACTTTGATCATCTTTCATTGAGGAAGTAGATTCCACTTCTTCTGTGAGCTTTACAAAATAAAAAAAAGAAAGATAAGCAATTGCTGCTGCACTTTCTGCTCTTAAGAATCCTGATAACTTGGTCAAGATATGTTTGTAGAAGTGTTTATACAAGCTTCTTACCACAACAAGGCCCTCAGCCCTAATGAAGACCTGAGGTCACTACCACTAGACCATACACTTTAATTTCCAAGCACTGTATAGCTGTGTTTTCATATGAATTTATGCAAAGCCACTTCTGTTTTAGCAGAATTATAGAACTGCACGTTTGCATGTTGGGAAGAAGGGAAATCCTCACACACCGGTTTGTGCTACCTTGAAATGGGTACGAAAACATAGGCGGGGGAGAAGCTTGAGGATCATACTCCACACTCTAGCTACAAAATACTACAAAAATGAAGTAGTAAGAGATATGAAGTGTTAGTAGGAGAAAGGGAAACAAAACAAAACACAGCAGCAGTGTTAACCTAATGAAAGACTCATAGCTTAATTTCCTGGCTTTGAGGCCACAACAGCTGAAGTTTGTGGCATCCTGGTGAGCAGCCCAGTCCCACGGTGGGAACGTAACAGGTACCAGCATACGCTCAGCTCAACGTGCTTAGTTTTGCTTGCTGCCTGCAACAGAAAGTCACCAAAGCATGCTGACTGAAATGGGACTTTTGACATCTTGCCTGTAAACAACAAAGCACCAAGTAGAAAGAAAAGCTTTAATGTCATTAGGTTTTCCCATGCTGCCTAAACCAAGACCCAGCAAAATTAAATATGCTTTGACCAGAGGACAGGTTCTCACATACAAAGACATTTACATGTCTATACTTAGGATAAAGTTTACTCTTGGTTAAAAAAAATAGATTAATAGTGTTGTGGCAAAAGCAGTCTCTGAGGATCTAACTACTTTAGGTTGTTCCAATACCACCTGGCTTAAGCAAGGCTGTGCTACTGGCTGTGGTAGCACAGCTTTGCTTTACTGTTCTCCCAAAAAAGCAGAAATGCCAGCCTTTTGGACTTTTGCTCCAAACTTATGTTCTAATGATTGCCAGTGAAAAGGCTCAATAATAGCTATTCAGCAGCCTGTTTTGGGTAGCAAACATGCCAAACTTCCTATTCCAGGAGAAAGCTGAAAGCGCTCTTGTTTTCTCAACTCTTGATTTTATTTTACAGTTTCAGTAGACCCCATGGCTTGATTTGTCATTTTATATAGTTACCTCTGCAGACTGTACTTAAAAAGACAAAACAGTTGTTGCTTTACTGACTCTACTTTTACATCAGACATCCGGTCTAAATGCATTTGGCAAGTTAATATTAGTACATTTCCTGCATTACAATATTCAGCTAACATTAGATTTTATTTGCAGATGCTCTGATAAGCTAATATTTTGATTAAATTGGCATTTTTCAAGGCAAATTTCAGAATTTAGTACTAATTGTATGCACATTAGCAAAGGAGTCCTTGTAAGCAGATTTGGGGGAGAAGCAGTCCTGATACAGGGAAAAGTTACAGTGTGATAATGTACATTAACCCGGACATTTACACAGATCAGGGTTCAAATTACCTGTATGAAAGCCATGGTCACTGTCCTACCAAGCAGGTTAAAACTTGGAAGTCTGGTCTTTTAGTCAGAAGAAACATCTGAATCTGGTTAATTTTAAAGAAAAAAAAAAAAAGGACAAAAGCATGTCCTTCTTGAAAACTTTTATTCCTTTATTGCAGCTCATTTTTCTGACATGCAGTGAGGTTAGACAAAAAAACCCTGCTGTTAAGACTATTCCCTCCTTTCTGCCTCCTGATTTCAACTTCTGCTCCCCAGGTCACCACCCCAGTTCTGGTAGAAAATTTTAGAACTGAATCCTGCAAAAGTGAAGAGAAGAAAGTTTTACCCTGCTTGCCAAGCACACCGACAATTGCTTGCTATTTTGAGGAACCATCCTGTAATTGTGCTCACCTGTTGTAGCATGCTATTTTTAAAGTTACACCAAGCAGCAGCCTTACACAGCAATACAGCAAAATTCAGGAGCAGCCTGCAGAGGCGCACAAATCCTGCTGTGGAAATCATGAGGGAACAAGGATTTTTCTGACTGGGTTCTCCATATTAACTCCAAAGGGATGCCCCTCCCTTACATCCCCCAAAGCACCTTCTTTTTTGCCTTTGGTCCTTCGGCCTCTCTCTCTCCAATGCCTGGCACTGATGCTATTATCCTCTACCAGGCCTGGTGCTGACAGGAGCTGCTCCACTGGGCTCCCTCTGATCTGGCCATCAAGGCTCTTCCATCTTGCTGGAAGTGGCATGGAGCTTCTCATGTCAAGCCCTGTTCTCCCAGGTGCTGGGTGGTGGGAGACCCAAGCAAGCACCAGGACCCCAAAGAGTCCAGCCAGGCAAGCTCACAGACTCAAAGGGAACTGCTGCTTACACCCAGCTTTTCTCTCCTGGTTCCAAATTTGATCTGGACAGACTCAATCTGATGATCCCAGGAGCCACATTTGAATCCTGCTGTCTGCACGTGTGAGCGATCTGAGAGGTGACTTGCTGGAACAGGCTGAGTCAGGCTTGAAGCACAGGGGGAGTATGCCATGACAGGTTTTTAAAGATGCTCTTCTCATTTCTTGATCCAAGTTGAGAACTAGCTTGGGAATATCAATTTTTTAGGTAGTGATCCAAGGACAATTGAATACAGGAGATAAGGCAGACTAACTAATTTCATTTTTCTGTAAAGTCCTGAAAAAAAGAAAACTCGCAAGCATGATCAGACCAATATACACAAACAGAAATCTGTTTATTTCAAATAGCATTAAGAAGCTCCTTTAAACATGCCTTATTTTTCTTTCAGTGAGGACAAGAGCTGCAGCATTGTACAGTGGAGCATTCAAGGAGCGTTTACTTCCAGAACCACATGAGTCTAAATCTGCCTTACCCAGGATTTCCACCATTTCAAGTTTTTTCTGCACCCCTGGTGCCTGCAGTAGGTGTGCAGCCTCATGGAGTCTTGCTTAGAGCAAACAGCAGAGGAGATCAAAGATGAATATGAAAACAATCAGGTTAAAGTCACAGACAAGTAGTCCACACCGGGAGCAAAGACAGCATGACGCATCTACTGCTCCTGCAGAGCTTGGGGACCTGGCCTTTTCTTGTGGCAAAAAGCAGTTCTTCATTTAGGTAAAACATTTCTTGCCAACTACAAGCTTGCTGAAGCGTATGTCCACTTTGAATTCTTGGTTATAATGTAAAGGAACATCATGATCTTTAAGGAGAACTGACAATTCAACTGTATTTGCTCGTGTCATGAAAAAGCAACTGCTGCTCATCACCCGACTGGGGTGGAACACAGGCACCATCAGCTTCATAAAGCACCGTGATACAGAGCAATCTGCAGCCAGCCTCCCCAAAGAAGAGATGCTTAACAGAGCAAAACATCCAAGTTTATTTACCTATACTCTACTGGTAATTGCAAAACCACCTGAACCAGTGCTGTTATTTTCTGCCTTCAAGTGGCTGTGCTGACAGGCTGATCCATGGAACTGGACTATTTCAGAGGACAGACTGGCTGCTTCTAGACTGACTGGTTTCAGTACCCCAGCACTGCATCCTTCAAACATAACGGACCATCAGAGGCACCTCCTGAAACGAATACTGAAAAGTTAACAACTGCATTTCCCAAGTCAGGTTTAAGCTCACTCAGACCAATGAGCACAATTTCTTCCCAAGCCTGACCCCTGAGGAGGTATCAGCACATTCTGAAAACTCCGAGGAGACATCATGCAGCTGTGGGGCAGCAGGTAGGCATTTACATAAACACTCTGCACCTTCAACCACTTCCACATATAAAGCATAGAAGTGAAGTTAACTCCTTTTTTGCCTCCTTTGTTACATATTATAAACTCAAATCCTCTTTAGCCTCCTAGGAGGCCGATGAGCAAGGATGCAAATCAACACAACTCCATACCAGATGGAACCAACAGCTAGTGTTCACTAGTATTTTAATAAAATGAAATATTCAGTTTCTTCATCTTCCTTCCTTCCTGTTAGCTAAGGCAAAAGACCTGAACTACATCCCCTAAATTCACATTATAGGTCCAATTTATTCTTGCATCTTTAACAGCAGTGCCAATTTAAGCACCTTTCATCCTCCATGCTCCCTATCCCATTCCTTTCGTTTTGCTGTTAGAGCAAACAGGATCCAGATTTGAAAGAGGAATCTCATTCCGCCCCCTGAATTCTGGATGACATCTTTCACCTGATCCTATTGACAACTGAGGACAGAGGCAAGTGACAGAGGCTGATTCTCCACAGAAACCAAAGGAATAAAAGAAGAGAAGAGAGTATGCAAGTGTCATTTCACACATTCACCAGCAAAACCTGAGAGATCATTTGGGGCATTTTCGGAAAGATGAAAAACATCCTGTTCACTTTTTTCTCACACCCCCTACCTACACTCTACACCTAATTATTTGTCAAGTCTTGATCATACTTAAGTATAGTCTCAAGCCAGGTATGAACCTGAATTCCAGATGTATCTCAAAAAAAAGTAAAAAAAAAACACTGAGAAGAAAAGCAGATTCAGCCAAGTGAGCACACCAGTTAAGCTGAGCATGCCAGTTTTTAAAAGGCATCAAATTTAGACCCTGCCCTCCTTAATTAAAAGCCTTGCTTTGCCTTGCCAAAGGAGAAATTTGACAGCCATTAACTACCCTGCACCAGAAATAACTCTGCACACAACAGACAGATGAAACAGCACCAGTGAGCTACCAAATACATCTTGATGAGATATTTCTTCCAGAGAGTTGAGTACAAGGTTGTATTCCCATCCCCCACCAACAAAGCAGCCTCTACTTTCTCCTCACATTTCCCACTACCTCCACTTCTCCCCACATATCATCTGCAGGGCTGTGTTAGTACAGATGTTCCCCCAGTCACACAGCAAGCCTCTGCGCTGCTCTGATCAGCCTGGAAGACAACACAGCAGGGGAGGGAAAAAGTGACTGTGAGCCAGTTCAGCACAAGGCCATGCAAACAGCTGTGCTGGCAAACACAGCAAGCAGGAGCTGTTTATGCACCCAGCCATGGATCAGGTCTTCATAGCCTGGGGGGTGGCTTGCTGATACCAGGCTGACCATGACAGGAAGGCCACCTTTCCTCGCCTTCACCCCGTGCCCCCATGTTGCCTTGCCTCATCTGACCCCATAGCGAGAGAGCCAAAGGGCACCAAGCTTGCCAAGCTAATCATACCAAAATGTAGTTTTCTGTCTGTTCAGTTTTCTTGATCTGCAGGACCAGAGAGACATTCATGCCTGCACAGAGCCTCTAGGTCAGGTTAGGCATTCATATGTACGACCAGGTCTTACTCTGCCAGATGCCATGTCCCCCCCTTTGCACAGGCACAGCAGCACAGCCTGTGCTCAGGGACAACTGGGAGGCTCCCCAATTCGAGACTGCTGATAGTTTTCCACCTCCTTCGACTGTTTACTACTAGTTCCTATCTACCCTACTGATAGAAAAATCTCCTGTTTGCATTCAGCTGTAGATTTGTAGCTTGCAGACACCACAGCATGCCAATTCTCATGTTTGCCAAGCTTATCTTCAAGTTGAACAGCAAGGATGAAGTAAGGTATAAAGATAGAAAATCCATGCATCCCTCTGGCACCAGGAGAAAAAGTGATGCATTCATAGCACTAATTTCCCAACACAGAGCTTTACCTGATTTTATGTATTTGAGGATTTACTGCTAATCTGTTCCTCAAAACTTACACAACACTGAAACAAACCACACACAACCAGAAGAGTTAACATACAGACACCATCCAATGCATGTACCGTATGATTCAGTTCTCCAGTAACTGGATCTGCACAAAGGAGTTTTAAATACAGACCACACTATCAGACTAGAATTTCACAATGTACCTTGCACAAAAAATGTGCATCATATGAAGTCTGAGCTTCAATTTTATTTTGTCAAGAGAAAGTGCATTTCAAACCCTCCTGGCTGCGATGATGGCCTTGGAAACACAAACCTTGATATCTGCTCATGCCTGTAGACTGCTGGAAACAGTGACTCATGCATGAATTCCCACTACCCATTAATCTCAAAGTGTAAGCACTTCTGCAGCAATAATGGTGTTTTAATGCCCTGGCAAAAATGGGAAAAAAAAGGTTAGCAGAATTTGGGAGTGACTGTCAGGAAATGAAGATAAAGATGACATTTGGAGGACAGCAAGGACAAGGAAGGGACAGGAAAAAAAGTCATAAGGTATGATGCACAGCTCTCCAAGCCAAACAGGAATTCAGCTACCACCCATTTCCAAAAGCCATGCTTTCCCACCATTCCCATGTAGTATCCCACCAAACAACAGCAGGCCTGTGGGTAACTAAATATATACCCCTCTCTCTTTATGCAGTCAGCCAGAGAACTCAATAAAACCACAATGGGCTTCAACTCCACTCTCACTCACACAAGCTGTTCAAAGTTCAAAACATAATTTCATCATGCATATAACGCTGTACCTCCAGACCTGGATTTAACAGGGCACCTCAGCAGAAGTCAACAGTAGCACTTGGTCAGCAGCTACCTCCAGGATATTTTAAGTGGTTAAAGCAACACATTTAGCTTGTGGAAGACTGAATACTTCTGTCAGCTCTGTCAAACTGTCGATAGCCCTAATGCTTACACGAAAACTGCCCAGCTGCCCAGGCAACATATCTAGCTTGTCCTGAAGAAGGGTATTCTCTGGACAAAACAGAAAGCATTTTATTTGTACCATCTCCAACTTAAGTTACTGGTTTGTTTTTTTCCCCAACAAAAATTCTGTAGCTACATGAGTGTAGAGATTTTTATCTCATCCAAAAACAATTAAAGAGCAACCCAGAATTTAAGCTTACAGGTAATAACTTTTGCTTCATTTCCCAAACACAAAATTCGTAAGATGACTTAGCATGCAAACACCAGCCTTCTAACCACTTAAGCTGCTTAGCAGCACTCAGCTAAAATGTACATTTCAGCCACCTTTTGAAAATGTTAATCTATTTTTATTTTACATATCTTGTTAAACTGACAATAGGTTTACAAATACTTATTTTTAAATATAGTATAGATGGTTCAAATGAGAATGCTCTGAAACTATTTGTTTTCAGGATTACAGCAAAATAAGTTAGACCGTGTCATTTGATACTACAATAACAAAGCCCAACTGTTGCTCAATCTGACAGGAATAGATGTCTTTCAGGAATTTTAATTTTCAGTATTTTGGAACACTGAATGTAAACAACTAGCAGAGAGATACGCAAACAGCCAGCAGTAAAAGGACATAACTATTCTACTATGCCACTTCTGCCTAACATGGAATTGTTAAGTATTTTAACCTTTTTTTTTTTATTTATTTTTTAAGAACTGTTTTTCCAGTGCGGAGTTCCTTTGTTCAAGCTTCTGCTGCATAAATACATATACTACGTGTATTCTGCAATTCATATGCTTTCCAAGTTAATACTAAAAGACCAAAGGAATATATTAAATATTGCAATATGCATTATTTGTTGCAGGTCCAAGATAAATGCAATTCCCATCCCCAGAAAAACAACCTTGCAACAGTCTGATTTTCACTATAGTTCTCAAAGTGTCCATGCCAGTCTGGAGAGGCAGCTTTGCAGTTTATAGAATGCCTGACACACATGGACTTCCCACATTTAAAGCAGGGAAGTCCACCCATGCCTGCAGTGCATTTCTGCAGATGTCCCTGTACAACCTCGTAAGTAGCTGGAAACTAGTGTAGATGTGTCCAAGCATATTTCATCTTAGTCCCTGGGAGTATTCTCTGAAAATAAACTTGCATAAGTTAAGCACAGATTTATCAAAAAGAGATTTGGCCTGTTAAGAGGAGACAGCGAGAATGGGTTATAACTTGAAAAAGAAGTGGGTAACAGGTAAGCAAACTGTGCTTACAGAAAGGCTGATGGTAGAACTTCACGTACAATGAAACACTGCTATCAAAGCTTTAAACTGATGGCATTATATTCTGCTGTCTAAAATTACAGTCTTTTCAAAAGGACAAAACTGGGACATTCTAAAGACAATATTTTCTTCGGGAGTCTGAAGAAACAGAGTGACTGAAGGTAATAGTAATTTGGAAATAATACCACTACTGCAGTATGTCAGAATGGCTTTCATGCACAGACTGCAGTAATCCTTCACATTAGACTGCAGTGTACAGATTGGTCTGCAGAGTAGAAACCAAACTAATTGAGGGAGGGTGGCCATCATCAAAATCAGGTGATACCAAGCCCAGCAGCCTAAGGCATATATTAAGACTATGCCTCTGTATAGTGTAAAACATTTACACAAGTGAAGCATTTGCCACGTGAAAGGAAGAACTGCTTATTAATGCTTACATCCAGATAAACTGCAGAGGAAGAATCTGACATGTGCAAACAGCCACTTCTGCTTATTTAAGCTGGTGAGTCACAGGATTAATTGCCATACTTCGCGTTGTTCAGATAAGGTGTAAAGGTACAAACAAGGGAGAACTTACCGGGACTCTCTACCCGCTTGTAGTGGTAGGGATTGATGCAAACTTCCTTCTGTTTTGAACCAAAGGGAAACTCACAGCATTCCAGTGGTTTCAGTTCATGATGGCTCTGAAGGTCCGGCCAGCGCCACACTCTACAGTAAATTACATGTGGTAGCCCTTTCCGGTGCGAAACCTGAAGCCTACCATCCAAGGAACGAGGAATTGTGACACAGTTGCTGGGCTGACCAGGACAGCTTAATGCTTTTTCCAGCTCCTCCATAGCACCTTTTTTCTTCTTCAGTTTTTTCACTAATGCATCAACAGCCTTTTCTGCCCATTTTTCTTCTTCGTCCCCCTGCTTCCATCCCAACAGCCTCTTCACTGCTGGACTGGTGAAGGAGAATAAACTTGTCACATTCATGGTGACCTCACTGTGGTGGTATCACAGAAACAAGCAGTAGAGATTCTCCCGTTCTTCCACCACCACTAGGGTACAGCAGATTGTGTCAGTAGTTAAAAGCAGCCAATATCAAATAATTCTGGTCCTTCCCCCTTTTCAGTCCTCCAGTCCCAGGAAGGCAGGGCTGACATCCCCCCTTGACAGGCACAGCCTCCTCATGACTCTAAACCCTTCTGGCAAAGAACCTACAGGATAATATCAGAGGAAGAGAAAAAATATTAAATTAACATACAATGCTTAAAAACATTCCACTCCCCTAAAAAAAAGTGACCAAAACCCAGCCCACAACAAAAAACGCAAAGCGTTGACAGCCTCCAGAACTGTACTCAAGGTACATGTAATGAAAAGCTGAACCCTGCATATCCTTCTCCCCAAATCACCCTGGATTTTTGTGCCAGGCAGCAAGAGGGAGAGCAACTGCATCTGCCAACTTCAAACAACACTTCTGCTTGATGTCTGAGCATGGCCTCAGTTAGTACCACAACAGGCTTAATAAAAAAAGCTAAAATACAAGAAGACATGGCTATGTTCCCACACATGCTCCACAAAAGAGCAAGGGTCACAGAATTGTTAGGGTTGGAAGGGACCTCTGGAGGTCATCTAGTCCTGTATTAGAAATGCAGATCACATTAAACGAGGCCCCTCAGATTTCATCCTTCATTGTTCAGTAAGAAGGGCACTCCCCTCTACCAATTACCTCTTGTAACTTTAACCAGCAAAACGTCCCAGAGAACTAGTGCAAGATCACTGGTGCTTTACTCATTTTATATATACATATATATATATCCACCAACAGCACTCTTCAAAATACCAGTGATGCATCTTAAAAATCACTGCATCAGACTTGCACATACCACAGTCTGAAACAAAACCAGGTGAGCTCACCCCTGACTTGTTTTGAGGAACAAACCAAAAAGAAAGAAAACTAGAAAGATTTTCACCCTCACTCATCTCACATAAGAAAGAAAACTCCATCTTCTCATCACACCAAAAATCCCTCACAGCTCGTAAGCAGACTGTGAGGGAAAGATATCATGAACTTTTACCGATTACATCCTGACCCTTTCAACTGCAAAGCTGGGTACACTGCCTGCCCAATGTATTCAAGGACATATGAAGGAGCGGGAAGGACAAGGAAGTCCTGATAAGAAGATTTCAGGCAGCACAGTGGTCCTTGACTTGGGAAACATGGAACGGAATGCAGCAATGGGTGAAGAGAGTGAGGAACACCACATATGAAGAAGCCCTTGCTATGAGCAGCAAATTTCACACTTGTCCAGGCTGGGAGCAGACAAAAGGCTCTGCGAGGGAAGCAGGAGAGACCCTGCACTGTCAGGGAGGAAAAAATGAGACAAAGAGCACTAACCTACCAATTTTCAAACAGAGCATGAAGACAGACAGGAAACGCATCCTGAACTGGATACCAACAGGTTGGAGGAAGGCAGAAGGGGAAAAGGATATGAATGTTTTTGTTGCCATCAGAAAGACACAAAACCCCCTAACCAACCAGCAACCCACACACAGAGACAGAATAGGTGGCAGCACACTCACATCAGACAGAATTTCATAGTTATACTAAGAAAAGATTGCTGCTCTTAAAGGCATAAATGTTATTTCACACTTATCCTGTTGACTATCACACACTGTAATGGTTTCATAGTGTACCACTACACTTGAAGTACTTAAAGCTGAAAACCATCCACTTAATTCAAATTAACTTGTCACTAAAACAATTATCTAATTGAAAAGGTTCAGTTCTATTAGGATGAATGCATAAACTACATTTATGTGAACAAAGATTATGGACTAAGACACAAACCATATCTCTCTGCACTTTGTACTGGTACTTTTATGCTAAGAACTGTATTTCAAATAATAATGTCAACGCAGTGGAAGATTTGCATGAGCCTGGTGCAAATTTAAGAACTTATTTAGTTACCTGGGCATGTGCAATACTGTTAAAACGAACTGAAACTCCGTTACTGTCACTGCCTGTACCCTAGGTATACTTTATCCTTACACACACAATAAAGTGCTTTATTAAAATGCTATGCTATGTTAAGAACTTATTACCAGAACCCCAGTACATGTGCTTCTAATGTATTTGTAAGTAACAGAGTTATTCTCCACTCATTTATAGGCTACATCTCAATCAATATGCTATACCTTCTTCTTTCCTTTAAAACAAAATATACAGGTTCCACACACAGAAGTTAGAAGATCCAGTGGTGTATCATGAAGAAATCAAGCCAAGCTTTCTACTTCCCATTCATCCAAATTAAACAAAAAAAAATTTAAGATACTTGAATTGATTGAAGTTCTAATCAAAAAGGAAGTATGAAGTATAAATCTTGATCCAAACTTCTGTCAACACTAACAATTACTGCCGACACGGTTCTACCTAGGCCTGACCCATTTTCACCAAGCTACTTTAAAAATAAGTGGCCAACCTACTTGACTGTGTTTATACCAGTGCCTGAAAATGCAACCCCAACATGAGCTAGTAGCACACAAACTCAGCAAAGACTAAGGTGACATTCAGCTGCAGCCCTGAGTAGTGAGGACATAGGAACAGATTTTCCAAAGTTTTTGGCTCAAATCCTCCCAGCATACACACATCACACTCCCAAAATCATAAAACTATTTCACCATCCCTATCAAAGGTATTATCTTAACAGCTGGCATCCCTGTCGCAACAATTGTGGCAAGAAATCCACTGGGAGCAGAAGGAGCAGTACTAGGTACCGTACTTGTAGATATGCTTGGAAGTAATGCAGCTCAGGAGGACCTGGCTGGCCACAGGCCTCCAGCCCAGGGACTCCTGCCGAAGTCTTGCCTGCCTGAACAAAATCCAAGCACACTACAAACCCTGAACAAGCCACAAGATAAAGTAAAAGGGAAGAAAACCCACAGCTGCTGTACACTCCACACACTAAACTTCAATACCAGCATTAAGGTAAAAAAAAAGTTTAAAAGGCAGTGTAGGTGGAGTTTTTCATTTCCAAGAAACAGAGAGCGCATCCACAGTGCTGAGTTCTTGCCAGTACATTCCGTTTCCCTTTCTGCCACTCTTGGTTTTTGCAGTGCATCATTTCCTGTATTACTTTTGCACAAAGTGGTCTTATCAACTGGAAGTGCAAAATAAAGATTAAACCACGAGTCAGCAGATAACACAGCCTGCATGTTTCTTCCCCAAATACATTGTGCCCTTCTGGAAAAGTGGGAGTAACTATTTCCAGTAGCTGAGTGACCACCAGCCCTTGAAGGATATGTTTATTCACAAAGTATGGGTGAAAGAGAAGCCTAAGCCATGAGACAGGACGCCCTCCAAAAGGAAGCCTGGAGTCAGTTTAAAGGAAATTCAGTTGTTAGCCACTCTTTACATACCAAAACCCATGCACTTTTTATTACATGCCCTGTCTGCTGATGGATGACTTGAAATCAACAAATTTCTTTTAAAAGCTAATGCTGCTTTATTTGTCTTCCTTCACTGCTGCTGTCTGTTGTGTAGTCTTTGGACTACATACAAACCTGTATGAAGCATGTGAGAAGCTAATATAAAAAAAAAGTTGAGCATTATAGATACAGTTGTTTAGCCAGCTTTGTATTTAAACAAATGTATTTAGGCAAAATGTCATTGAGTGAAGTTCTATTTTTCTAGCCCTCAAAGAAGGGATAGTTAATTCTGTCAGCAATACTAAGTTGACAGTAAAATATTCAATGTTTTCAAATTCCCACAGGAGAGCCCATCGGAAACCGCCTCATTTTGCATAAATGACCATTTCTGGAGGTGGAGAAAGGGTTAGGACAATTAGATGATCTTCTCCTGGAGGATGGGAAGTGAAATAATTCCTAGCCCAAGTTTCAGGAAAACAAGCAGCAGTTCTATCTTTTCTACTAGTTTCATTATTTGTATTACAGGCTCAGTGATGCAGGCAAAAAGTATCCTATTAAATATTTTTAATATATGCTCAGCACAGTTTGACATAAGTGGCAGGAACCACAGGGAAGAGAATCTACATAACTGTAATAGAGAAAACTGTCTAGCCTCTGACTACAGTATAAAAGTTCAATTTATCTTAGTTAATCAATGCACCTCTTCCCAGCGTCCATTACTTAACTGACAATATAAAGGAATAACAAGCAGACAGATTTTAATTTGCTTCTTCGAAAATACTCAGTAACTTATCTTCTCTGAAAGACACATCTTTTCAGCAACTCATGTACTCAGTACAGTATTTAGAGCTTTTTTACAAAAAGAAAAAAAAGACCAGATTTTGGCATAGAAGCCAGGGAGCTGTCACTTTACTCCAACAATATGTCTTACTAAGCATGCAGTCTAAGCAGCTGTAATGCTAGAATGTGTTACAAAGCTTGTGCACTGACTTCCTCTGGCTCCCTATTCTTAGAGCAAACAGCAAAAAGTTTTGATTTCTTTCTTCAAGAGGTGTGAATCGTAAAACAGAAGTCCAGAGTCTTCTGCTGAATTACTCTGGTTTTAATCAAAGAGCTCTTTCTTTGCACCTTCTTATAGCACAAGATCAGATCTTGCTCATCTTGGAAAAATGCACAGAAATCCAGTAGAAGCCCCAATGGCATTACAATACACATGCAAAAGAAAGCAAGTTTCATTTCAAAGTGCTGCAGAACTCATTAGAGAATTTATACAGAACCTGACTGGGCTCCCCTTGTATTTCTGAAATCGGAAAAGAAGAAAACCAAAACTTAACTCTTTTATGTGTCTTCTTGGCATGGTATAAAGAATTCAAGAAAACAAGTGATTCTGTGTTAGTTTCTGACACATATCAAATTATTAGAGGAAAGAGGAACATATTGGTGCTGAAACGCTTTTAGCATCCTTATTGGAAGCTGGCAGCTTTTTTCCCCTCAAGCTGCATTAGACCTTCCTTACTTATGCCCAGTAAGGGCAAGGAGTGTATTTCCAGCTTCTCCTGTGAAGAAGCCTCTGCCTTGAATCCTGGAAAAGCCTGTGAAACCTCCTTTAGGACCACTGCTCACGCTATTTGCCTGAGGGACTGCCCTTCCAAGAAAATCTCCCATATATCATTTTTCAGCCCACAGAGAAATCCTTTTAGGTTCTTACATGCACCCTTTAGTTCAGCAGGCGGTAGGAAAGCAAGAGCAGATGCTGACTGCACTCCAGCTAACTGCAACAGCAGCTCATACAGTTTCTTGTAAAAAACACCTAGATGTTCTCAACAGGGCAGTAACATTTGCATTTAGAAGAAGGACTTGTACAACTTCTAACTTACTCGATAAGATAAATCAAATCCCTGAGTTCCAAGTGTGACCTGAACACTAAAGAGCAGATTCACCACTCAGTCAAAATGAGGTAGTAGGGCCAGTGTATGCTTTACTGAGGGAGACGAGTGGGGTGACAGTGACCCAAACAGTAAAACCCCCACTGCCCAATTACTCCAGAGCATGAAGAAATAACTTTATACTATAATTATCTGACAACTCCTTCCCAATGCTCACCACAGTTCAAAACCAAGTACACAATGTCCAGCCAGTTTCTACAATGAACTGCAGATTTTCCTCCATCTACACCACTCAGCTTCTGGCAGGCAAGGTCCTTGCCCTTGAAGTTTCCATTATGCCAATCACAAGAGTAAAACAGCAACAAATTCTCACAGGTTTTCTGGATTTGTACTTTGCCTTCTCAAATTGAAGTTACTAAATATGAAAGATTTATTTTTGTCTTCATTGTTGCATCTCCACAGAAAACACCAAGTTTCCACATACATTAGAAACTGAATCCTGTATTACAATTCCACTAAAATGGCATAAGTCTTTGTAAGCAAGTGCACAATTGTAAGACAAGAACACAGCAAAATGGTTTTCCCAGTTAAGAGATGCATCAAGAATTAAATCTGCCCTTTTTCTGATTAAGATTACTTCTTCACAATGCCTTTGCAACTGTTTTGATGTATTAAAAATGGTACTGAAAACAAATTTGAACACATCTTGTAAGAGTCTTACTACACCTTCATTAAAGCTCAGGTCCTGCCTGTTTACAACACATACAGCCTCTTAAATGATCACCAGATCCTCAAATCAGGCAGTTCTCACCAGAGCTGAGAAACAGTGGTAGATTTCTAGCTTGCACTGCTGAATTTTACACATTCCTGTGTTCAGATGAACATTAAGACTCCACAGAGTCACAAACTGCCAGCTCTTCCTTTAACACCCACTGGTCTCCTTGCCATGCTAGTTTGACTTGCAAAGACGACAGAAAAAAAACTAACACCAACTTTGCCAAATTACTTGGTCAGGAAGCTGGATAATCCTAGAGCACACCAGGGTTAGTACAAGCAGGATACATCAAAAGGTACACCCACATGTGGACAAATCACTTCTGGTGTTGGCAAGCAGTTGGGACTAAATCGAATGTGTTATCAAAGATAACTCTAAACCAGCAATTTAATATTTTAACTGAAGTCAGGAAGGAACTGTAATTTGATGATTCAGTCAAAACTCCAGCACAGGTGGGATTACAAAACCATGAGCTTCACTAAAACAACCTGTAAGATGAATAAAATGCTGTGAACCACAAAACTTGCCAGATTGCTGTTCATGAGGTGTGCTTCCCCATCCTTAAATACTATGGAGAAAATTATCTTAATTTTTCACACTCTTTCCAACCAGAAGAACTCAAAGAAATTCTTGAATTAAGACAAAACATTACAAAGAAAAAGTTATCCAAACAGTTGTCAAGAGACAGAATGAGTTTACCAGCCATCCCAGTGGGTATTTAATTGTGAAATTTGGGGCAGGTTTATCCTCTTGCGCTGGTCGGTACTTAACTCCACACATTGTCCCACCACGCATGAGGAGCACTATGGAGTACAGAAGTGTGCAAGGAGCTTGGTCAGCATTGTTAGATGACAGAGGACAAATCCTGAAAAATGCAGGACAACCTGCAGGAGAACTAGGTGCAGCTTTGTGAACATGGGATATCTGCAAAGATGCCATGACTATTCTGGCTCTTAAAGATGGAAGTCATTTTCTAAAAGGTCAAAAAGCTGAGGAAAACAGTGGTGTTTTTTTCCCTTTAATCATAAAACTCCTGTATAACTCCCTTTATCCACAAAGACCATTCCCTTTCCTGACTTTTTGAACTGTCTTTAGAAAACAGGTGCTGTTTACAACAATAACAAACACACATCTGTGTGGGTGTGTTAATACACACAAAGGCAGGATAACTGAAACCTCTTCCTATATTTAGATCTGTCTGGTCAGCTCTAATTGCATAATTTAATCAAAACCCTCTCCAACGGAAACACATCCATATTCATCATAGGCATCAAAGGAAACATCTTTACAAACTATATCCTTTTACAAACCAACACATGTCCCACACCACTTGTCCAATTGTTGAATTCCTCCTTTGGGAAGGGCATGGAATTTTATTTCTTTTTATCAGCTGAAAAAAGCATTTCCCTCCAATTCATCAGCACAGGGTGGGAGGAACTTCCTTCACAGGTGAGATGGGGAAAATTTACTGACATGTCACTTTCAGGGATTTACGTTGTGGAGTTCTGTACAGTAGTTAAAACATCTACTTGTAGCATAAAGAAAAACCTTTTACAACAACAACAATCAAAAAAATGCCCCTCACCACCCAGGCATCAAGATTTTTGAGTAAAGCTCAAAAAATGCAAGATATGTTTTTGTCTTCACAGAACAGCAAAGCCTGGCACAGGCTGCATGGATTTAGAAAGGGGTTTGTCAGCCCCAACCAGAGTAGTGCCACAACAGGGTACTTTTTAAGAAGGGAACCCCACTAGATGCATTCCAGTTATGCTCAGCTTATGCAAGCCACTGCTCCTACAAATGACTCATTTTACCAAGAGCATGCGCCAATACAGTTCCGTCAGCTGCATTAAACCACTTCTAAAGACTGTGATCCAGACCTCATTTATCAGAGATTAAGTAAAGATGTTAAATTACAGCTCAAGATCCCCAGCTTTAGAGCAGAATGTTTCACCAAATCGAGAGACAACAAAAGCTGAGAAAAAAATTACTTATCCACTAATAGAAGCACTATAAGGTCAAGCCTAAACAAAGAAGAAAAAACTGATGAAAATTAAACCCAAAAGGAACATCATTAAAATAAATCAGTTAATCTTCTTATACATTAGTCCCCCACCCACCATTTATGCACTTGAAATAAGAAAAGCCTCTTCAGTGTGCCAATACTGAGGATATTTCAGTGCATTTCATGAGATGCATGTTTTACTTTTTTAAAAGGATCTCTCTAGCTTCCCTATTCTTTGCTTTATTTGCAAAAACTAAGGAGCTATTTTTTGCCCTTAGAAGACCTTTAAAGCACTGTATCTTTATCATGTCTTTACATTGTCAAGAGGCAGAGAGAAAGACATAGGTTAACTTTGTGAAGTATCCTGTAATTCACCAATACCATTCTCAACAGAGTAAGTGTTTAAAGATGATACAGCTTTCCAAACCAAGTTTGTACAACCCAGAAACAAACATCAAGATTTGCCAGATTTCAATCATTGCAGCATATGACTAGTGGCCTGCTGAAAATCAGGACTGGACGTCAGATGACACAAAACCTAGTCTTTTTCTGGTCTCTGTGAGCAGAGCTGCACTACCACATCACAGCAGATTCCCTTGAGTATCTCGTTATGTGTCAAGCCACCTGAACTCAACAGACCCTTTACAAATGGAAGGAGCCAAGATCACAGTATTTAGAGTTGCCACTTAAACACAAGAAAATGAGACTCTTTAAAGATTACAATTTCCAGCCAAATACAAATTCATAGGGATCCTCCTGATGATCGGGTCAAGGAAACTTCAGGTTTGTGTTTAAAATACACCAGCAAACCCAGATCTAGGTTGATCAAGGCCTTTACTGGCATGTGAGGTACAAGTCTGCGCTTATGCTAAAAACTTGAATTGCCTTCAACTACAACCCAGTGTAATCCTAGAATAAGGTATAATTTCACCAATACTAAAACCTGTACTTGTGGAAGAATAAAGTTATTGACACACTACAATGAAACAATCTACAAGGTCTCTTACTTTTACAAATGCTTTCCATCAGACAATTAACTCTATGGAATCAAAGGAAGAATTCTTGGTTCACCTGCAGACCAGGCATTAAGAGCACTAGCTTTCTCCTGAACTTGCAGGTACACTTGCAACAAAACGGGCACCTCATGCTACTGTGGCTGGAGGCCAGCAACCTTCCAGATGATAGTCGGTTCACCAATGAAGTCCAAAGCCCAAAAGCTCCGTTCTCAGGATCATTTTAATCCAAACAAGTCTACTGACTGCAACGGTTTTTGCTGTCAGTGCAATTTTTTCCTGCCATACCTGAGACTGTAAAACCTTGTCAGCAGGAGTACTGTCTTGAAGAGCATTCGGCTGCCACTCAGAAGACTCAGCTCCCATTTCCCTTGGGCATGCCACTTTCTAATGTCAAGACTTAGCTTCTCCTGCTAACAGAGAACAAACCTCTTGAAAGCTATTGACTGAGAGGCAAGTATTAGACAAAGAAAGCCACAAAGGTGACCATAGGCACAAAACATTTGTTAGCAGTACAGCATCAAGAGAGCTCTGTGAGAGCATCTGCCATTCCCCCAGGCAACACCTTTACACCACAGAGGAAGAGGGCAACAAGTCATTCAGCCAGAGGCGGCTTGCCCTGAGCAAGAACATCAGTTCTTGAACTGACCATTGCAATGAGAGGCCTGAGGGCAAAGGTACTGGAACTGAGGCTGAAGTATGTGCCAGCACTATCATACTCACTATAGCCACAAAAGTGCCTCCAAACTACTGCCAACAGGGAATGGCTGAGCACAGACCTAGAAGCCACCCTTCTGAAAGGGCAAAACAAGGGAGTGCCCACATGTGAGGAGCCAGGAAGCTCCAAGAAAACTGTGGGATATGGCAAAAGCAGCTGTTACAGCCCTGTGCCAGAACATCTGTAGAATCTCATGTCAAACTGTTTTCTCATATTCCTGAGATCAAGGCTTTGGAGGGTTTTGTACAAAGGCCTCAACCCACAGATAGGAACTGATAATTCATACAGCACTTGGAACTGCATAACTTGAAAGGAATTGGGAGATATCCTCCTACATTGCTTACTGAAAATACAGTAGTAGGAAGTTTCACAATACAAGAAAATGGCTGTAATTTATCTATCCGATTCCATGGTTATCTGTAAGCTTTTTATGACTTTGGAAAAGGAACCAAGCCACATAAAGAATTACTCAGTACCCTTTATCTGCAAGCTTTTTTTAATAACAGAGTCTATATGATTCTGCATATGGAATTACAGCAACTTGCTATTCATTCCACAGTGGTTTTCCAAGACCAGTTTCAAGTTTCAAAATTCAGGTTTTGCAAAGTTACAGTACTGCAACCTTCCACCTGAAATAAGACACAGTAATTCCCAAACACCACAGACAGGTTCTGTGAGACTGTCAGTAGGAAAGCTAAAACAGACATAAAGTTTCTTTTCCACTGCATTCTCCTACTGAACAGTTATAGCCATCTTACTACAGAGGACAGGACTCTAAGCCCCAAACACGCTGCTGAGTCAGACTGCAAGGATGAACTTCGATAACTTACAACTCTCCACGACTACTTACTTTCAGGATGAAAGCCAGTGCGCAAAAAGAGCACATGAAGATTTCAGATTACTTGGTTTTACGCAATCTAGATGCCTTTAATTCTGGGGCTAAAACCAGTACACCCCAGTTCCTGAGATAACAAGCCTTTAGGCCCAAATGACCCCGACTGCTGGCCTGGAAGACAAGAAGAGCCCTTATGTCCCAAGTCAGGGAAGGCAAGAAGCCAGGCAAAGGAGTGATGGAAACCTGCCTGCATTCACAAATACAAGACTTCAGCTAAAGCAGCCCGTCACCAACGCTCCGCTCCCAGTTCACAAATCACAGGAAATACACTGGGTCTGACCATGAGCAAGAGTCACAGCTGATAAACTAGTGGAGATAAGGGCAAAGGGAACAGTTATCCAGTAAACCATACCAAACAGCTCTGGAGCGCTTATGCCTGTTAAGTTAGCTGATGTTTTCTGCACGGAACAGAATTCCAAAGAAGCCTGTAGCCAAGTCAGAGTAAAAAAACTTCCTGCTTAACAGAAGGTTACAAGGGAATTCAGCAAGAACATCAATCACCTCAGCGCTGCCTCCAGGGAAAAATCCTAAAGTTTCTATTTTAAATTTGTACATAGTCTGACTCCTTAAAGAAATACAAGAAAAAGGGGGTTTAAATACCCTATCTTGTTAAAACAATTTCTAAATTTTTTTTTTTTTTTTTTGAGAAAAGTGGATTGAAAGCCAAAAATTTGAAAGTGACTTACACATTGGTGCAGAACCCAGAAGATGCACAAACAGCGCATTAGTTTACAGAACGTATCAGCTTCAGGTGCCCTAACTGTCTTCGCTGGCAGTGATTTCTGGAAACATCAGCCTGCTTTTACAGAAGAGTTTCTAATGGATTTAATATTTAGCTTTTCTTTACTTTCTTGATAATGCTGCTAACTGTACCTGGTTGGCCAGCTGCTTCAATTTATTTTCACCCTCGGAAGAGGAAAAAGAGGTTTCCACTACTAAGAAGTTAAAGTTTGAGGACATTCTTTTCCCCATGAGGAAAAACACTGGTCCTGTCTCCTATATGCACTAGATGTGCTCTGCTTATACAGTTGCATTAAATCAGAAAAACATTTCTAATATAGCTTGCAGTTTATACTAGCAGAACAGTACTTCACCAGAAAAGCTTGTTCAAGTGTTCCTTCCCATCCATCCTCCCTCACTGCCATAAAATATACTGTATCATTAATCACTGTCGTTCTTCTGCCAATGTAACTACACTGGGGCTTTGTGGCTGACGTAACTGTTGGCAGCCTAACCTCACCATGCTAATCACCAACATAAGTATCTGGGAAAAAAACCTGTAAATTAGACCTTTCCTTGGCAAGCGCATTAAGGAAGTCTTCATCTGGGAGTACTACAGTGCTTGTTTATAACTGGCTACCTCCAACAGCTGCCTTGGGCCTGCAAGGTCACAGGTTCACAAGCAGATGAGCAGCTCAACAGCTTGCTCCCACCCAAGAGAAAAGGTTTCCCTTTACTCCCTTTGTGCCAGCTTTGGTACTCCCAGCATAATTTCCCATCTGCTTACATTCTGTTGGCCAATTTACCTTCCTAACCTGGCAAAAACAACAACAAAAACACCACTGTTCTGCAGAACAGCTGGAACAGCTCAGAGCAGGATGAGCACCCAAGTCACCCATCCAGCATATGCAAAGAAATCTGTGGCTGAGGTTGAGAGGCGCCAAACCGTTAAAAGAGTTCTCTCCGTCTTGTGGAGCTGCCATCCCTCTGATTTTAAATGATAGCCCAGACAATGATTAGCTCACACACAGATATGAGTACTCCAGTCAATTTGCAAAACCTCATCTCATCCCCAGAGCAATGAGCTCTGCCCCAGATGGTTCTGAATAACCTTCACTCCCCCTGCTGCTACCACTGCCTTCTGTTCTAAATAACCAGACAGCAAACTACAGCAAAAATTATTCCCTATTCATCTGTCAAAAAAACACTACACACCACAGAGTTCTAAGCTGAGAGTATTTCTAAAATACTTTCCAGATTAAGTCTAATATGACACATTACAGAAGCTATAATTATGTTACCTTAAGGTTTTAGGTTTAATAAAGACAAAGATTTTTTTATTTGGCTACCACATCCAAGTGGAAGCATTTAACACTGACAGTAGCTAGCATGGATAACAAAGGGCCTGTTATTAAGTATGGCAGACTGTAAAGCCAGTACTGGGCAAAAAATGCAAAATGGGAAACTGTAATACCCGAGATGGCAACCTGTACGTAAGCCAAGTTTTTCAAGACATTCAGCAAGGTCAAAATTCACATTTTTCAAAACCACGACATTCATCAGGTAACTAGCAGAACAGGGACAAAGACATAACCAATGTCCATGCATTCTAGCTATCTACATATCTCCTCAGCGATAAAAAGGCAGAAGCATCTGATGGCAAGAGGAAAGACTGAGATTATGTGACGGGAGATAAAACTCTGCTCTTGAACGCTGGAGATTCACGGTGAGACCTCAGTAGAGCCACACAAGTTGAGTCTGTGTTCCTCATCTCCCTCTTTCCAACCTGTTCAGGGAAGCACACACTTTGGATGTGTTTGAAATTCCCCAAAACTACACATTTGAAATTAAACCACTGTAATCACATCATGCATTTAACAATCCCTGAAGCCATCATATCTATGAGAAGGTCAGGGTAAATTTCAAATCTACTTTCATTACTGTTGTGATAAAACAATACTGCTGTTGTCATATAACTGGAAAAGAACATCTGGACATGGTCCTGGGCAGGCTAGGTGGCCATGCTTGAGCAGGGGGCTGACCAGATGACCTCCAGAGGTCCTTTCCAGTCTCAACCACTCTGTGATTCTGCCAAGCTCTCAACACAAACACGTGCTAAACATCTGAAAACAAGAATTTGGTCCACATCAGAAAAACAACTGTTTCAGGAAAACTGGATAGAACTCTGCTTGCCTCAGCACAAACACAGAATCACACCAGCTGCTACTAGGTAGAGGTAAGGCCTAAGCTCTATTTGCCATGCACAGGCAGAGTCACAGAAGAAATGCTTTTTAAAGTATTTTTCTAGTAATTCTAAAGTAATTCTACAAATAATAGACTCTCATGAATAATGATAAAAATCTCAATCAGATCACTTTTTCCCTGATTTTGACCACTTCACCAAGTCCTATTAAAAATTGCCCATCAACTTAACAGTAAGAACTGTACTTAAGCAAGTGCTATTTTTAAGAATTTCAAATCCAAACAAGGGGGAGCAGAAGGCAAAGCAGAGGTCAATACCATGAGAAATAATCCCTCTCCAAATTTTATGTAACTTTTAGAATATTTTTGAATATTTTCAGAGCATCCAGAAGTCTGAGTTGCCTCACTCATCCTTCCTCCACTGCTTGTAACCTTGAAGTTTGGCTTCATGCATGGCTTCATTCCATTCAAATGCAAGTCTTCACCACTGTCACCTTGCTTCACATACAGCCCTGGTTTGAAGACATTTTCCACCCTTTTTTTCACTGCTTGCGAGCTACTGAAAAATTCTGATCTACAGAGGTTCCTATACCATCCTGACCACTACAGCACCAGGTAACTTAAATAACAATGCCTAACCCTTGCCATGTTTGTCTCCCAGCACCTGTGAGTAGAATCTACACTCCTAAGCTGGCACTAGTGACCTAACTTGGAAGTAGCTTACTTGCTTCATAGCATGCAGCTCAGAAACCCTTGGAAAAAAAAACAACTGCCCAACAGTGAGCAAAGGTGCCAACTTTTTTGTCCTACCAAAACACTAGCAGTTTGTTCTGCAACACCTTGGGAGAGCTAGAAAGAAAAGGACAGAGTGAAAAACCAACAAACAAGAACAACCACAAAAAACCCAACCCGTGCACTTTTGCTATTCTTTAGCTTTCTGATTTACATGGACACCACAGAGAATTAAGCCATCAAGTTTAACAACATGAGATGCATCAGTTCCACACTACCTTCCGTTCTCTCTCTCTCTCACACACACACACTTTCAAATTTGTCTTGGGAAAAAATTTTTGAGAGCCCTGTTTCCTCTGCCTTGGAAATACAACTAGTTACAAGCCACGTATTTTGCCCACAACATGTCAGCTAAAAGTCTTTATTAGTAAGATACATGTAGGTCTGCAAAGACATTTGATTAATCCCTCTTATGTCAATATTCAAATGAGACCTAACAGGTACAAAGGTGAAATATATTGGCAGAATAAAGTCATTAACAACAGCTCATTAACACAGCTCATTAACAACATCTGACTGAACAGCAGATGTTTCCTCCTCCTATCTCCCATAGAAACACAGTTAAGTGGAAGTCACAATCTGTTGCAACATGAATCTCTAGTTATTTATTTCATCTTTAACTAAAACTGATTTTATGCTTTTAAGCATTTAAATATTTATGTATAAATAGTATTACATAGACACACCTTGATGAATTTACAAGCTCTTCCCAACTATAGATATGTTTAGTCTACTATTATCTGATCCAAATAACTTGCAACAGCAGCGAGTGTTATTTTAGGCACCCATATGTGCACATGGACGTAGAGCATAGCTATCAAGTGTGAATAACCCTATATACATATCAGCACAAGAATAAGGTGTCCTCAAGAGTCTCCTGCCCTGGTTTCATCACACGACACCAGACAGAATGCTGCTGTTATTGTCAATGCCTTAAAATACTTGAAATCAAAAATATGAAATTATTTACAAGAAAAATTTCCTCAGTGAATCAGTCTTTCATGTAAACACAGACAAGTGAGATAGTAATTCCCAGTATTTAACAATGTGACAAAGAAAAGCAAGCAGGAGTATGATCAATTGTGGTCACTGCCTGCCCCAAGCAATCTGAATATAAAGAATTCTCTGAATTCATTGAAGACTTTTTGACCTGCTGCATCAGTGTCAAGATGTTAGTTTTGTATGCACACGTTTGCTTTCACTTACCTACTCAAGTTTTTAAACTGTACGTCAGTCTTGCAACCTCTGTAGAGGAAACTCTGTAATGCTGTAAATCCTGAAATCCAGCTTCTACTCTTGCACAAAATCTGTATTTACAGGACACATTTTCAGCTTCCTCTCAAACAGTAGATCAGTCCAAGTACTGAGCGAAGGTCCATCAGTCAAAGCTGGAGGGCAGATGTTACCCTACACCCATGCTGCAGACGGCAAGTGAAAACTTGCAATTCTGTCTATAATCACTTCAGCATTGTACAAAAAATTTATTATGTTTCCAAGTTACCCAATACTGGACCAACAGTCCATACATCACTTTGATGTGGATTGGCATTTTAATGATTTCAATGACAAAAACTTGCAAGTTAAATACTTCTGAATACCATTAAGTGCTAGAATTTAGACTGCCTATCTTGACTCTCAGTCTCATCTGCTGCCATACTGGGATGAGTGTTCCCTTTGTAAGCACAGAAATATGAAATAATGCTTCAGAAATCACTGGTGAACCACATTAATGATTTGCTTACATGCCAAGTCAACATAATAGCTGTCTTCAGATGATACTGCTTTGAACAGCACCTAAATATAATGACTTATATAAATGCAGGCTTAAAAATAATTTTTTTTCCTCCAGGTACTCTAGACTTTGCCTATGCATGCTGGGGAAAAAGTGGGAAAGAATAAAATGAGAAAGACTGGTGACACCTAATATCAGTCTCCCAAGTGGGTATTTCATTTTGAAATACAAGTGATATATAGTCTAGAACAATTACAGATCTACATTAGAATGACTGAACTGTACAAGTGACCAGAATAGCTGTACTGGTCAAGTTCCCTGCATTTGCAAGTCTAGAGGGAAAAAAAGCTTCAACTCTTGATCTGAACTCAGCTTTGAAGAAGTTTCCCAAGACACAGCACCCACAAGAAGAGTACAACTGAGTAAAGGAATCTGTACTTGCAGAAAAGCCTTTGTAACTTAATGAAAGCTCAACCAGCAGCTGTCTCTCACACATTACTGCGATCAGAGGGCAGCACCGCGGTCACACAACTGTGCAACACTTCGATCATCCTAATCCCAGTACCACAGTACCTGATACACATCCTCCCTCCTTCCCCCAAAATAAAACCTGAATAAATCTGGACGCATTCACACAACTCAACAGAGTTCATCCTTACTTGCACTGAATGCTTGATCTCACACAGTCTTAAAGGTAGTGTGCTCGATCTTTGTTCCTATTCAACCAGGAAGCACTTCCAAAGCCAATACATACATGCATAAAGCTGAAGGAGGGAGAAATCCTGTACAATCTGGGTTCACTCTGGAGAACGCTTTACATTCCTTGAAATTAGCCTGTTTATTTTATGAAACGTTTGGCTTCTCAGTTAAAAAACAGAGACATCCCCCACTCAAATATACACAAAACTCAAAACCTTCTGTAATGCAAATTAACATTTGTCCTCTGAGGAGGATAGGGATCTTTGTGGCAGCCATTAGCAGCCAAAACTATCCTTCTCCTCACCCGTGAATCCACCCTCTGCAAAGCCCTTCACAAAAGGCCCAATCTAACATATTCTCTGCTTATTTTGAATCTTGAAAAATAGTTATATTCTAATGGAAACTGTTATAGGGCAGCCTGCAGGGATTCAACTCTAGCAATTAGAAAGTATCAATTTAAAACAACTTCTTTCCCATCCCAAACAAAAACCACTGTTCTAACACAAAAATCCTCTGTGCTCTAAAGTTAACACCATAGTAGCTTGGACAAAATAGCTAGAGTGCAAGATGCCTGCGTAGAAATCCTTTAATTAATCAGCATTTTAATTTCAAGCCACACTTGCCAACTTAGTGTTTATGTTTTAAACTCAAATTTTCTATTCAGTAACTACAAATGTAAACTTCTAGGAACTGTGTATCATCTTTTAACTATTAAGACTTGTATGCAATCAATTTTTTGAGACACTGCTATACACAGAAGAAAGACCTGTGGAAGTACATCAGTCTGCAGCTACTAGAGGGAAACAAGTGAAGTTTTTATGTGCAGAACACACCTTTGCCCACCCTGAAAGCACAACTGGGTGAGTTCGTCATCAAAACCTAAACCAGAAATTAAAACCAAACAAAAAATCAGCAGAATCTGTTAACTAGAAAGCAATTTGTGAAATCTGATTTTATAGCTCTCTCTCTTCAATAAGGTAGTTCCTTTTCTTCATCTACATTGACAGAGCAGAAGAGAGTTCCATATTTTATAAGACACTGCACCCAAAAGCGAGCTTTTTTTAATCTACCACTCAGAAAGCACCTTAGCTAAAGCACATGCTATCAAGATGCAACTGAATTTGGAGAGCAGCACATCTCTTGCCATTAGTGACCATTTACTTTCTCCACTTAAATCTCTAAAAATTTTATTTATCTTTTTTTTTTATTATTTACACTGGTGACTAAGCCTAAGAGATGTTCCTTTCTTGGCTAGGAGAAGATCAGGAGACCCAATGGAGATTTCACATGAATTTGGGTATAAGAAGTTGGTTTAACCACTAAGACATGCAAAACTCAAATCACCAAGCAGCACACTTACTAGCACAAAGAAGAAAAAGGAGTTTTAGCAGGGTTTTCCTAAAACACTGCACAGTGATTTTATCAGCAGAAACAAGAAGATCTAAGATGTTTGGTATATAATAAAGGTTCTCCTACCTGTGACATGCAACTTTCTGAGCTACTTAGAGATGAAACATGAATCCAAAGCCACAGACACCTTCACTAAGAACAGCAGCGACCTATGCCAACCCATATTCTAATTTTGAATAGTCTCTGTTCCAAAATAAATTTGGTCATATAGTTCAAGATATGACTAAAATTCTGTCTTACACAAGAACTCAGATCTGCAGGAACACTTCAACAGGCAGTTACAAACTTTAGTAGGATAAAAATACTAGGAAATGCCTGTTTGTCCCTTTGATATATGCTAGCCCAGTCTGCAGGTATAGTCTAGCTGATTTTCAGGCTTGAAAAGAATATATAAAATTCAGAGATTCATTCACAACCACTTCCCCCACATACACCTCCAAGCGGCACATGCCTTCATCTATTTCAGTTGCCAGTGACTGCAAGAGGTTAAGAGTCAACCTAAACTAGTTCAGCACTTATTCTTAACAGGGCCACACGCTTTGATTTCAACTACTCCTTGCATAACTTAAAACAATACACACGGAGCTCTCTGTATTTGATTCTTCAACCACCCATATCTGAAGCACAATGGGACATGTCACAGACACTTGCTTCGCTGCCCTCATAATACAGTTTAATTATGATGACTGAACTAACAGGCTCACATCATAGACTTTTACAGGTTGACCCTGTGTCATCCTGATGTATCATTTTGCACCAGTTTAGTGCTGTAAATCAATTTAAGATCTCCAGCAGGTTGAAAAGGTTGGTAATGATGCTTTCTCTGCAGCCTCTGGGGACCCCACATTATACACAACTTACATTATTTATAAAGTTGAGATGATGCCTCCATTAAGCTTGTGAGACTACTCAAATTAGCTTTTATTTTACACACACAGCTTGAGCTTCATAGAGCAGAACACCGGCTTTATGCAATATGCACTGTAATATTGAAGCATTCACGCTTCAACAAAAGAAAAAGGTCATAATCCCTTCATTTTTAAAAATTTAAATCTTCATACTAAGCAAAGAAACTCATAATTTAATCTGAGTGATTTTCCAGTATACAGAAACACTAGTAGCGCTTTTACTAACTGTGTATTGCTTTTCTTTATGTTCAACTCTTTACTTTGTGTTCAAACTACAGAGGAAAAGCAAACACTCATCAGCTTTCCAACATTTGATAGTTAATATATATAGAGAAACATCACCATCTGCTTATTCAGTTACCTTTTCTCAAATGTATTGGATCATCACATCTTCAAGGGTACACAAAAAGACAAGCTGAATAGAACAAGAGTAGGAAAAAAATGTATTTGATTACATTTCCAATGGTTGATGGGATCAAAACCAAAGGAAGGACAAATCCCTACCCTTAGGGTAACCTGATCATGCTATGAACAAATCCTCTCTAGTAGCTGTGAAGGTTTCTGGATCACACAAATCAAGAGAAATTTCTCTCAAGCGCCTACTTACAGCCTGAAGTAAATTGCAAGATTTCACCCCTAAGACCAGAGCAAGAACTTCAGAAAGGGCTAGATATCTTTCATTTTCATAATGATGTTCTTCCAGTCATAATGAAGAAGTGATCACACAAAACTTGCACTAAAATCCAATGAGAACCTCTAAAAAGCTCACAGCACTGCTCGCTCATTCTATGGGAAAATAAGTATTAATCAGTTGCAAAAAGAAATTCATTTCCCATAATTCAGCAGTTACTGTTACTGACAAACAAAAGGAAAAAAAAATGAAGTCAACGTTAACACCTCAGGTTCCCTCACATGACTGGCTCCTATTGTTTGACAGGACAAGGTGCACCCTGTTAGCCACATGAACCCCAAGCAGAATTACAGACACATGCCAGCAAAGAAAAGCGGTCTCTGTGGGCTAGGCCAGCTGCAGTTTTCAGTCCTATTCTCAAGCACTGCTTAAAATCACATATAACTGCTGGGGGCAAATATAAAAAGTTGACTTCTGGGTGCAAGAGATCTGAACTACTTGCTATAACATGCTTGAAACACAGCTTTTTCCTAAGCATATTAGTTTCAAGATGCCGTATCCTTAAACGCTGACATCCATTAAACACTGACATGCTTCATGCGATGAACTTTTCCATTTGCTTGTACCTGAAATACACATCTACTTTTACTCCTCCCCACCTGGATCTAACAATACTTCTTCCCCAAATAAAACTGTTACGTTTTTAATATGTAGCAAGCACCATTTTTTCCTAAAATACACCCAAATAAGTCTTACTGTTCAGAATAAGCTCTAATTATGCAGACACTGTAAAAGCAAACTGTAAGGTCAGGCCATATATCTTCTTCGGATTGATCTACTAACAAAAGAGCAAGCACAGCAACACTTTCTCACTCAGAACTCCAAATGACTTCAGTTTATTAAAAAATAAAAAGTCAAGATTTGGCCAAGATCCTTTTGAAGGAATGACTGAATATTTCCACACCAGTAAAATACAATAGGCTTTAAAGATCTATATTCAGTTTGGCTGTAGAGCCCGAGTATACGAAGAAACTACATTGTGGAAAGAAAATCACACATCCATTCGGAACTTGTAACAGGGAGGAGGAAAAAAAATTAAGTGAACTTTCCTTGACCTCTAAGCCCAGATTTGTCATTAAAGGGGGGAGGTTAAAATAAGAAAAAGGAGGGGAAGGCGCAGTAGAAAGAAAAGGAGGTAAGAACACCCACTTTCGGCGGTCAGGCACACGGGTCGGCCGAGACAGGAGGGAAAGGCTTTTCCCCCCAAACACAAAGGAGGGCTTGCCCCGGACAGCCGAAGCTATGCCACGGGAGCAACCCCGCGTTCGCCGAGGGGTAGGAGGGCGGCTTGCCGGCGGAGCTAGGCTCTCCCTCCCTCCGGGTCCGACGCGGCACCTACCCACAAACTTCGCGCAGGGAACGGCTGGCGGAGAAGCGGCCCTGGGTCTCCCCCGGGCTGCCGGAGGGACGCCATCATGCCGGGGATTGGAGCGGAGCCGCGCTCCCTTCGCGCCACGGAGCAACCGCTCCTGGCCCGGCCCGGCCCGGCCGAGGAAAGGAGAGAGGAGGAGGAGAAGAGCGGCGCAGGCTGTGCCGCCCGGCGCGATCAACGGAGAGAGGCGCAAGGGCTCGGTTATGGGAGCGGGGTGGGTAACGCGAAGTTGTCGTTACCGGCGGCGCGGGGTCTCGCTCGCGCTGCCTCAGCGCTTGGCTCGATCCGGTCTCGCTGGCGTCAGGCAGTCGGAGCCGCCCAGCCCCACCGCGCGCCCCGCCGCCGGCGCACGGCTCCCCAGCACACACACGCGCGCGCGCTCGCGCTCCTTCACTCCCTCCCCCCCACTCCTCGCACCGGCCCGGCAGGGATCCTCTCCAAACTACCGCCCGCCGCCGGGCCCCGCTGGGAGCGCTGCGCGCGCCGCCGGCCAGCGGCCGCCCTGAGGGGAGGGGAGGTGAAGGGGAAGGAGCTCGGGTAGGTTCAGCCCCTGGCCCCCACGCTCCTTCCGTTCCGGTGTCCACCCGTGTTGCCTCGGCCGCCCTCGGGGCGTACGGAGGTCAAAAACGTGCTCATGGGTCCGCCCGTGATGTGGCGGCGGCGGGGGCTGAGGGAAAGCGGCAAGTGCCGCGAGACTGGCTATTACAGTTAAATCCTGAGAGGCTCCGATGGAGCTGGAGACCATCCTGCCTCTTGTTTATAGGTGATTCAGCCCCTGACTTGGTCAGTGCTTAATATTGCAGGAGTTGCTGTAATACCTTCCAATACCAGGTCACTGTCCCCGGGTGCTTTACGTGTGGACCTCATCCTGGCCATAGGTATTGCTGTGGTTACTCCTCCTTTGTGCAAGTGAAACTATTAAAGTGCTTGAGGCTTCTTGTGCAATCAGATATATAGCAATGAGGTATCAGCCCCGTCGCCCTCTGAAGTGAACCTGAATTCTCCCTGAATCTGCAAGTGTCTGGTTGAAAGTGGACTTACCTGGAAGTTCACAGCCCACCCGAGGAACAGTAAAGCCTCTCTTACCTGCTGTGTTTACAGGAATGCTTATAGTAATCGGTGAGCACAGCACAAGCAGGGCTGAACTGAAACTGATTATTTAACAATTCCTTTGGCTTTTTACCCAGTCATCGTTCCTGGAAGGAGATATGAAGTAATATGTGCAAGATATTTCCACATGGCAAAATATTACAATACACTGTTGTAATTACACCTTGTACTTACGCCAGTGAATTTTCACATGTATATGAAGTTCTACATATGGTATTAACCTCTTTTTAAAACCCAGCAGAACCGAGAGCCAGAAAAGCTAAGGCTCTGAGAGTTTTTTACAGGATGACCAGTAGTCCTGGACTCACCCACCTTCCCACCCAGATTCGTTACAAGTCTGAAGATGCGGAACTGGAATGGCTTGCCCAAGGTCACAGAAGGATCATGACAGCAGCACTAAAAACCACACAGTGTTATGGCTGTGATGTTAGCATTTCTTTTTAACTTCATAATCTAAAATTCATCGATTGCTTTGTGGAAATACAACATAAATTGTAAACAGGTAAGCTGTACTACGTTGCTAGGCAGCATGCTACAACAGAAGCATAGTGAGAAACTCCCACAGAGAATGATGCCATAATATTGATGGGGGAAGTCTGGAATAAAATTAGTATTTTAATGCTTAAGTTTTGAGCCTTAAGTGATTCAAGATGAGTGAGCTTTGGTAATCAGCTTAAACTTGTATTTTGGGGTTGTACTGTGTGCAATTACAGTTAGCAAATGTACTTTTCTTTTTGCATGCAATCATGCACAGATACAGCGCAGCACTGGGCTGCAGACATGACTGGTAAGGGTTTGTCTCAAGACAAGCTGAAATGCCTTTAAATTTTGTCAATGTAATGGGGATATTTGCAAGCAAGGGATGAAAAACATGAGACTGCTGCTGGGTTTTGTACTATGGCAGTGCTTAAATCAGGGCCACGTGTCCTGGGTAAAGAGTGGTGGATGCAGCAGTAGTGTCTGCCCAAAGAGCTTGGCAGTCTTGGTGATCCAGTCTCACAGAGAGAAATACACAGAAAAGGCCTTACGTGTGCCTGAGGTCTGCTGTGCTTTGCAGCCTGACTTGGCAGGACCAGGGCTGGCATCAAGCTCCATCCCCTAGATCCTCACTGCTCGAGTATCTTAGTGCATGATTCACACTAAACAGATATGACAAGCAGATAATTAGGGAAGCACTGCAGTTTGTCAGGTGTCTTGTTAGAATGGCATTTTTACGGATTTTGCTGTTGTTAGGGTTGACTGGTTGGTTTGCTTTGGCACGAGAGAAACAAATTATTTTCTACTTACATTGAGGCTTGGGGAGAATCACATTAATATGCTCCTTTACCTAAAAAGGGCTCTAAAACAGCCTAGTATGGCCTTTTGCTGATGTTTAATAACCGGAATGGTTGTTCAGGAGAGAGCTGGTTAGAACTGGCTTCTTGTTGTGTGAGAAGACCAGAGGGCAAGCAGAAGCAATGTGCCATGGTAAAATCTGCCATAAGGCTTCCCTGGCTGGGCTGTTTTGGTAGAGTCAAAACTTCAAGTTAAGATGTTCAACTCACAGCTAACTGTCCAAACCCATTACTCTGTGCGTGAGTAGTATCAGCAGTGTCTTACTTGTACGTTCATCACTTCTAACTCCATCGGCTACTTTTAATATACTGTAATTAAACATCATTAGCATCTGCCTAGGTATTCTGAAAAACATGAGGAAGATGAAAAAAGGAGAGGAGGGGGCAGATACACCTGGGTGTCTTGCTTGATGCTACTTCTGTAACAGCGTTCCTCCTCTGCATTGGCCTAAATAACTGTGTTATGTCAAGAGGTGACAGAAAACTTGGGTTTTTTCCTCTTTTTACTCTGCAACTAAATGATTATTCAGACTGGTGGAAGGAAACAGGCCATGAGGATGGGACAGTGAAGAAAAAGATGAACTATCCCTTTTGTAAACAGCCTGACTTTTCATCAGATTGGGTGTACAATCCAATGATACCATCAGTCATATGGCCTGTGAATCTGTCTTTAAATGGACCTGGGGGCCTTACACAGATAAACTTCTAACAAGATTCTCAAAGGGAACTTTAATCGCATAGGCACTTTCTGACATCTCACCAGGCACCTCCCTAATCACCTTTAAAATCTGTCTCAGAATCAGCATATCAGAAGGCAAAGCGCTAAAAAGGTATTATGCTGCATATTTTATACTACTGTATTATGTAACAAATACATAAGAAATACTGCTACTAATACTGCTACTACTACTATTAGCTTTCAATCTTCATCTAAATTCAGAGGTTATGTGCAGATTATGATTTAGTATTTCTCCTTAACCTCAGCCAGGCTGCTTCTGGCTTATTCAGGAGTTTCCAGGGATAGAATGCCTTCTGGAGACAGTTTAGCTCCAAACTTTGCTTCAACTTCACGTACACCAGCCTTCTGCGAGAGAGGAGTTTCATGGATAATTAAGTTGTATCAAACATATTATTTTTATTAAGGTCACTGCAGTAGTTTTCTTTTTAGTCATTACAGTGTTGCCCTGCTATGGAAAAGTAGCAACAATATTTTCAGAGAGAAGAGGCAGTTCTGTCAAGAATAACAGCTTTCTGAGGATACTTTATTTCATTATTTCCTTGTTACCTGGCCTGGCTGGTAAAGTTTATCAACCCCTATCCTTCATGGCTTGTCTGCCTGTTCTTTGCATAGGTGAGGTATTAAGCAAATCTCCCACCTCAGCATTATGAAAATAGGATATGCAGACTCTTTAGCAACTACACACATGTGTTTGGGAAAGATGCCTCAGGCATAAGACAGCATGTTGGAGAAGGTAAGGAGTATTCTTAGGAGGGCATCATAACTGTGCAGAGCTGCATATTGTTTTGCACACCCATCTGGATACAAGGAGCTGTCTAGCCACAGCAGCACAGAATTTGTAGCCGATTTCCACTGTCAAGAAAGGCACTTGGGTTTGAGCTAGTTTGAATACTTCAGTCCTGCACCACTGCAGAAGTGTTCAGCCCATGCCAGTATGGTAGGATAGGCTGAACTGTGGTCTCCAGAGGCAGATTGAACGGGGCAGCAAAATGACAGCAGCAGCAAAGCTTCTCATCCAACACCCTGACCCCATTAAAGAGGGCTCAGTGGCCTTCCTGTCTCCTGGCAGCTGTGGACAGCTGGAGTGAAGGGGCTGTTGGGACTTCTCTCCTTCCCCTCCATCTCTCTCCCTTCAACTCTTCTGCTCCCCAGCAGCCTCAGCCACCCTAAGCACCTGCTCAAGGCTGGCTGAGTGGGGCTGAGCACAGAGGCAAATCACCAGCACTGTAATGGGCATGCAGAAATATTGCTACCCTGAGCTGTTTAAGGAGACTGATGCTTGGAAGAACTGTTCTAGTGCCATCCTCACAAAAATTACTTCTGCAGTCTCCAGTGGAAGACAAAGTAAGCTGTAATATTACAGAAGTTGATCTGTCCTCATCCTTGAGAGCTGAGATTCAATTTTACTTCACGGAAGAGAAGCTTTGAGCTGGCACTGTGTAGAGTGCACAAAAAGAGGAACTAAATTGTGAAAGGCCTTGAAGACAGAAGCTGTGACATGAGGTCTCTCTATACTCCAGCTTTGGTGTGTCTGTTTATTTTCTGGAATGAACCCTTCATGAGTTTGTCTCTGTAGAGTCAAATGTCTGCTTGGGACTTGCCTTAGTTTCCTGGCTCACTCTCATATGCAGAAGAACAAAGAACCCATTTTGCCTTTAGAAGTTCTTCCTAAACTGGCGCACTGTGATTAAATGGTATTCATATAGAATAAATGTAGAACTGGTAAGTTTACAAGGTTATGACATGTATTTCCCGCTGTTACATTAAATAAGGTTCCTGCCATAAATCTGCAGATACCAGAAAGGTCTTTGATCAGAATGAGAAATCGTTCATCTTTTCCACCCTTGAGATGATGGGATTCAGACCAAAATTCATTACTTTCTGAAGATTAATGTACCCAGCTAAAGCTGCCAAGATCTTTATTAAAAGTTATGAATCCAAAAGGTTTGGGTTGAAACAAAGTAATAAGCAGGGCACTCCCTTATCTCCTTTATTGGTTGTTTTGTCTATAGACTTTGATGTAAGGACTTCGCTCCAGCAATATATTGCTGGTAAAGAAGGGAGATTGCACTCTGTTCTGATGCCTAATCACATGCTGCCACAAAGCACAGTATTCCTGCCCACTGTACTGCACCAGTACTGTATTTTCTAGAGAATAAAATTCTCCCTTTTGATATTGCCTGCATCCATGTAGAAGCTTCTGAAGGTCGTTTCACTTTCTGCTGGCTATCACCTCAGCAAGAGATAATGGACACCATGGACCCAAACATTATTGGTTCTTTTAAAACTAAATTTCTCTTCAGTCACTCGGCTTAAAAAAATATTTACATAACTGGAATAACCTAGCTCTGTTACTGGTTTCTTGAAGGCACCACTAAAAGTAATCTTATCTCTCATTTAATTACTGTTTTCAAGTTCTTACAGTCCTTGTCCCAGTTATATCTTGTAGCAAAAACCACCAGAGAATGATATGTTAAAATTTATTCAGACAAGCAGCAGATACAAAATTAAAACTAATAACTCTATGAAAAAAGGAATCAAAGGTGGTTTGGCTATCCTGAGCTCTTACACCGTGGTCATTTGGTTGCACTGGCTGTACTACCAGTGTACGAACGACCAATGCTGTGCAAATGGCTGTGTGTCACAGCTGGCTATGCAGGGCTAGGGAGTGCTGTGTTCAGCAGTTGCACTAGCATCCACAGGCTAAAGAAGGTATAGGAAGGACTGGATGGTGGCAGTGGATGAAGGCTGGGCAAACCATTATGACTGTTTGCATACAGGGCTCCATCTCCTTCTTTATACCATAAGAGGACACAACTATATCACACCATTGGAAGACTAGCAAAATCATAGAATCACAGAATGGTTTGGGTTGGGAGGGACCTTAGAGCTCATCCAGTTCCAATCCCCTGCCATGGGCAGGGACACCTTCCACTAGGCCCAGTTGCTCAAAGCCCTGCCCAACCTGGCCTTGAACACTGCCAGGGATGGGGCAGCCACAGCTTCTCTGGGCATCCTGTGCCAAGGCCTCACCGCCCTCACAGGGAAGAGCTTCATCTTAATATCTAATTTAAATCTCCTCTCTGTCAGTTTAAAGCCATTCCTCCTTGTCCTGCACTACTTACCCTTGTAAAAAGTCCCTCTCCATATTTCTTGTAGGCCCTGCTTAAGGTAGCAGAGGACTGTTACAAGGTTTCCCCTGAGCCTTCTCCAAGCTGAACAGCCCCACAATACTGCACCTAAATGCATCCCTTTACTTCCACATTTTGTTGATATTTTGTGACAGAACACTCAGCCCATTTTACATAATGATTAAAACCTTAATATAAAAAGGCACCATGTCTCATTTTTATTCCCCATATAAATGGTACTTGAGTAATTTAGAAACCTCTTTTCAATTTGTCTGAAATGGTGCAAGTCTAAGTCATGTTGCCCAAGTTCAGTTCAGTGTCACTCTTGGCTGCATAAGTCAGTAGTAAAGCAGTCCCACCCTTCCTCCTCCTCCACAACGGCTGCTCATCCCTAACCCCATCTCATCCACCCCCTTTGTGCTGGCAGAGCTGCTGGTGCAGCTGCAAACTGAACAAGCCCAGGGAACTGATCTGGCCAGGGAAAACAAATGTTTCGGGGCCAAGCTCATTTTTAATTTGGAACAATTCCCTGATTTGGTTCATTGTGTGGCTGTCCAAATCCTTGTGCTGATCTTGTGCAGGGGCAGGACTGAGGTGGGAGAAAGGGCAAAACTTATCTTTTTGATAATGTTGTTGGCTTCAGCCAGTTTAAAGTGGTTATTTGTAGCAGACCTGAGCTTTCTTTTTTAAACAAGGAAAAAAATACTTCTGTGTTGAGCAAAAGTGGAAACATACTTGTAGAAGAACTATAGGAAGCATAGGAACAGTACTCACTGGTGAGTAACAGGCAGCTAGGAGAAAGCATGGTAGTACTGAGGAATTTAGTGAGCTGGTATGATTACTGAATATTAGAAAAGGCAACTGCTGGACACTGCTTTATATAGTAAAACACAAAAACCTGTTGCCCTTCTGCTGTTCATAAACCAGTAGAGGCCAAAGAATCACAAGGATCCCAGCAAAAATCATTAATTCTTCAAAAGGCAGAACCGTGCTCAGCTGGCTTAAAGAAGTCGGTAGCTGGGCAGTGCGTATGCCTGCATTCCCATGTTTTTTCTTTCTTGTATTCTCCAATTCCAGGGTTTTTCTTTGTTCTTTGTTTAAGGTGTGGAAGAAACCGAACTCCAGAGAGTAAGTAAATCAGTATTTAATTAGTCATCCCAAGACAATGTGTTCTCTGCGACTTCTCAGTCACGGACAGCCTTGATAATAAATGTACATGTATTAGTTTCCATTTGCACCTGCAGGAGGAATTTACCTTGTAAGTTTCAAACATCCTGCCAGTCCCACCAAGTGTTGAAAAAGTTTGCACACAATGCAAGAACGTTTAGACCAATTTTAAACTCCACTGTTTTCTTGCTTGACCAAAAACCCCCCAATTTTTTACAAACAAGTTTTAGCAGCATTAAAAGCTTTAATTTTAAAAGCAACCACCTGCACACTTAATACACTATTGGACAAATCACATCTGTAAACCCTCTTAGAAGTAAAAATTATAAAAAATATAAATAAGTTAAGCACTTAAAAGTTGTGACTGATCAAAATTAGTGTTGCTGGTATAATCCTACCAGTAGTTTGAGTGCATCTTTAATTTCATGCTCATGTATGTTCTTTCTTAAAGACCCCTGTCTCATTCAGTGAACAGAACAAATAGGTCAAATAATGGAGAGTGATTTTGTTTTCTCCTCAGGTTCATGCTGCAGGTAGCCTTTATGAAAACTGGTTTTGCAATGTTTAGTTGCAAAACTGAGATTGGCTTAGAGCTCATAGCTCATCTCTTGACACAAAATTTATCTTTCCTTTCCATGCCAAATTTCATTTGTCTTCCTGAGTGGACAGGAGCACTAGACCCTCTCTCTCTCAAAAAAGGGTTCTTTAATATATTCAGCTTTGGCAAATCAATTTGTTAGTCTTTATCCTATTTTCAGAAATTCTTGAACTTTTTGCCAACATTTTCTACATGTATCCTGCCTGAAGCACACAAGGAGGACAGTTAATGTTTGATGAAGTTCTGAACACATAAAAGCAATGTAATCTCAATGTAGGAAGTACTGGGTGACCTAAATTACAAGTGAGATCTCAGTCTACGAATAATACAGTTAAAGGACCAAAGCATGCTACACATAGCCAGAGATTCTGCTGGTGGTAGAGGTATCAGAGAGAAGGGAAAGGACTACATAGGTTACCAGCACTTAAGAAAACTGAATCGTTTTCTAAATACCACAGTCAATGTTTCTTTAAAATGGGGAAGCACAAAAAAGAAAAAAAAAAGGGGGGCAAAATTAAGGCACCCATTTCCTCTTCAAACAGTAAAGTATAAAGTAGTTTTCAGTGTAAGGCATTTTATCTGGATGTCTAAAAGTATCCTTTTTATAGAGAAGGATCAAACTCTCATATGGACATCACCACAGAAGGTCCCCATAAAACTGCAGATCACAAGAGACAGCAGTGCTGCCTTATTCTGTCTGGAAAACTGCAATCTACAAGTGGACTTACAGTAGGTGCACAGTTGGTCCAGTTCCTGCAAAGTCCAGTCACACAGTGTGTGAACACTACAGCCTGGAGAACCCTCTTGCTACCCCACCCTGTTCACATGCCTAAGGCACCTGGAAGACAACACTCGCAGACTGCATCACCCTGGTTGAGCAAAGCATATGCTTGTCAGAGAGCTACCAGATGGAGGATTACAACAATTTATGGCCTTCAGTTAGAAACGCTTGCACTGTGATCTCATCAAATCTTGAACAAAATAGGTCAAGCTTGGTCAGTGTTCAGATGAGATACACTCTTGGGAAAACACAGAGCCTCTAAGAAACAGTTTAGGATTCAGATTTAGGATTCAGCTGACAAAACTGCTAAGGCACTGTCCCAGTTTTAGGCTAGATTCCCAGAGGTCCCTGGTCTGTCATGGAGACGAGGCACTGTACTGCTGTAACCATATTCCTCATTTTTCAGATGAGAAATAAAATTACAGTCATGCCTTGTGATTAATTAAATAAATCATTCTTGTCTTTGTTTGTGGACATGGCATTTGCAGAGGCAACATTAAATAGAGAAAAGCAGCTTGTTTGGTTTCTATGATTCTGGTACAATCTGCCTGCCCTCTCTGCAAAATCCCATTCAAAAGTTTTTCAATATTAGGGCACCAAAAGCAAGAAATTTAAATTCCATTAAGATTGCAAACATCATGAGAACTTTCTAGCCAGACACATGCAAAATAAATTATACAATCTATTGCTTTACAAATACTCTTATTTTCCTTTACATTCACATTTCCCATCCATTCACTCTTCCAGTTATCAACCTTTACCTCAGCTCATTTCCCCAGATGCTGTTCTAATGTGGTTTCATCCTTATGTTGATATTAAGCTCCTTGCTTCAAATACTGTATCTTTTTCTTTGCTTCAAAAACACAGTATGCATGTAGAATTTTATATGTAACTATCATACTACAAAAAAAATGCAAATTTTTATTTCCAAATAATTAGACAATGACAGTTAATGCTTTTGGGGAAATACAATAGAGTGTAACTCATTAAGCTGAAATTTAGCCATGAAATGGCACCACTGGCTCAAGAGGAATGTGCTCACAAGGATTCTGGTAATTGCAAGTTGTCAGGACTCTACTCTCCTGTCTCCCAGTGTAATACCTCCTGCATGCTGCATGGTACCGGATGCTGCAGAGCAAATGCTAAGGCCAAAATGAATTCATAAACCTCACATTCTTTCTATGATTGTATTGCTTAGATGTATTAGTCTATCAGTCTACAAGAGAATTAATTTCTAGATTTTTTTTAGGCTGAAAAGCATCCACATATTATATGCTTTGTTTTGACTTTTGTTTTTCTTTGCCTTATGGTCATTCATCTTTGGCAAAAGTGAATCACAGAAGCAGTGCCTGCCTTATTGTTGATTTGTGGTATATAATTATGTTAAAGACAGATCACTGGTCTCCTCCTTACTACATTGCCATTTATAACAGACAATTATCCCTGCATGCTGCAGTTGTCATGATCTAGTGATTGTAAATGTTTGTTATCAGTGCAGAGCCCCTATATGCTGTGTGTTTCTCTTTAAAGCTAATTGTATTTTCCAGAGCTGTTTGTCATCCTGGAAGTTCTCTCTAGTGCAGCTCAGTTCTCCATCTACACACCAGTGAGGTTTTTGTCGTATGAAGCGTGTGGGGCAAAATCTGTGTACCGCTCCCACCTACTCCAGGCAAGGACTATAGTCCATTAAAAAGAACAGCAGCATTTCTACACTGGGCAATCTCCAGCCATTGCATTGAAAGAAGCCCTACTAATAGCAGTGACAGTCTGCAAATGCCAAAAGAAAGGACAAGGGGGTTTGAATACAGTGCCAGTGTCTACAAAAATGAAATGCACCAAAACTCTGTAGTTGGTTTGAAGATTATCTGAAGAAGGATGCAAAGAAGTCTAAGTCTTAATGAGCTCAGTTCTTCCACATGCCACTAATTAGCTCTACAATGAATAACTGGGAACAAAACAAGCAGTGACAGACCAGGTCAGCCAGTGGTTTGCAAAGCGGTTGTCTTGTCTTTCCTACTGGGGTGGTAATTTCTGATTGTGTCTACACTATCTTTTAATGGTAATCAGGCTGCAACTGCATTGTGTTATACAATGTACATACACCAAAACACTGCACTTCCTCTTTGATCTTGTAAAGCATGGGCAGAGAGCTCCTCCCCAGCTGATATTTGTGCAGCTCCAGCTGGTGGGCATGCACATTTTTGTTCTTTGCTAACCATCTCTCTACCTCCTGCTGTGCTAACCCAGTAAACCCCACATTTGTTTCTCCTCTGCCTCTTTCTGTAGTTTACACTGTGCCTATGCTCTATGATTATTTTTCTCCTCCATGTATTTACTTTCTTGGTCTCACTCCTAACATTTTGTTCTCTCTCTCTCTCTCTCTCCCTCCTTCCCACAGAATGAAGCTCTCATTGTTTCAAAGTAGTATCTTATTTACCCTATTTACATTTTACATATACTCTTCGAGTTCCCCATTCCCCTGTTCCTCCACTGAACAAGGAAAATGTGACCTGTATCTACCAGTACACTGCCTGTGTGTTGAGTGTGATGGAGACCCAAAATACCTGTAGGGGGATGTCTGCTCTACTCTGATGAGTCTTGCCAGAAGCAGGTAACCATGAGAGTGCAGCAGTAATGCTCTGCTCCACACTACTGGTGAGAAAAAGAAATGGCTGTAAGTGGTCTTAAGGCTGTTAGTAAACCCACTGCTCCTCAAAGCAGCAGTCTGGTCCCTTGTAGAACTTCAGCAGCATGCATGTCAAGAGGCAAAGAACATGATCTTCTGCATACTTTTCTGCAAGTTAACGATTTCTTCTTAGAGCGATACACACATACACAGCTTGGCCAAGAAAGATTTCTGGAAGCCTTGAATATTGTATGAATCCCAAGTGCCTTGCTCCTCCTTAAAATCCAACAGGCTTCTTCAGACCTCATAGGATCTGTACTGTGAGGATTCCTGGACGTGTTATACATTTCTGTATCCACAGCAATTGCATAAACCCCCAATTCAGCTTAACATATGTCAGAATCTGTCAGTCAACACTGAGAAACCACTCTGAAACACTATCAGTTCTCTGAGAAGACTGTGGTATACAGCTCCCACAGTGCCAAGCCATTCGGAATCATTTTGTATTGTGTGTGTGCCTTTTTTTTATCTTTTAAAAACTCGTCAACGCAGTGGCTACCAAGAACACAAATGCCGCAGAAAGGATATTAGGAGAGCTGTGAGTTATTACATCACCGGGGATCTGGCAAATGTTAGATCAATGTCTTTACATTAATAAAACAGCTGGCTAAGCACTTCGAACCTAGACCACTCCGCTGGCATACATTATCAAGGTGTACAAGCTATGGAGAAGAAAGTACCCTGCAGGTATGCAGGTGTAGCTTATGCAGGGGTGGGGCACAGCTCAGCAGCAACATTTAGAAAAGGAGGCCAAGGCTTTTAAAGGGACCATGCTCCTCTTACCAGTGAAACAAAACCCATAAGTAAATTATTCTTTTTTCCATTAAAGGGCTTACCCTAAGTAGAATGCTATCATTCCATTCACATTATTAGCTTTTATTTTATTCATGCTAACTGCTTTAATTACCAGGTACACATTTACCAAGCAGTGGGTAGTAGCTAGGAGGCCTTCAGCCCTTTCATCAGGCTGGGCCAGTGGAGTGTCCACAACATAGCTTTCCTCCCGCTCCTGTTTAGATTAGTGCTGTCTTACCCCCAGTCACATTTTATTAATGGCTAGAGCAATTGCCAGCTTAATGCTCACCTACTGATCATGCATACAGAGGTATACATACAGTGAGCACTTTGATGACACAACTTTCTTCCTCTTTACTGTAAGGAAAGTGATGTCAGCCTTCTAGCATTACTGTGTACAAAACAAGACTCAGTTACACACTTACCAGCAGATCTTGTGAACCCAGAGCTTTGCTATCAGCAAGGCAGGCATGATAAAATCTTTCCTCTTTCTTCAATAACGTGACTAATAAATGTAGAAATTCCCTTCTCCTCTCTCCCTTTGCCAATATCTGTCCTATCTGTGGTTCTTCCTTATACGAAAGACATGACAGTACTATGACAGGCAACCTTAATTCTGGCATGAGATTCGTGGCACTTTGCAGTGTAGTGCTACAGAGCTGAAGCTTAACATCTGGCATCTACAAAACATGGGAACTGGAACTTCTGCTACTGACTCTGCTTGCTGAGTGAGATACTGTGCCTGGAGTTAGCATGCTCTATCTTGTGAAGGCAACATCAGGCTCCACTTCAGATTCCTTTCCAAAGCAGGTGTGCAGCTGAAAAAACATGACAAACATTTCTGAAATGGGTTTGCCATTAAACACTATATCCAACACATAAGGGGGACCATCCTGAAGCTTCCTGGAATTTTGGCAGCATTTCCAAGAGATCATCTGCAAATTACTAGAGATGGGTATTACATGTATGCTGTAGGCAATAAATAAGAGTGATTTTAAGGGGTGGTGTATATTGACAAAGTAACACCTCTAAGAACAGAATACAACCATAAGCATAAGCAGTAGAGAGACACTAATAAAACTGAGAAGGACCTAGGGACTGTCTTTAAAGTATCTCTAATACCAAAAATACTAGTTTAAGCAAAAAAGTCCAAAGAATGCAAAAGGCTACAACTATACTAAACCCACTCAGTTAACTTGCTGGTTTATTGTATTGAAAGATCACAGTAACGATACCTTAATTTGAGCACTCAGAATAACCCCAGACCCCTGGATGTGCACCCCAGCTATGTCACAGCCTTGTAGCAGAGACATACCCATTCATTAGGCTCCTACTTTGGCTTTTGCTACAGGTAGAGAAACAGGCATGTTAGCTCAGAAGGAACCATGGCATTCTTTGGCCAGGCCTCTGGTCTAGAAGGCTGGGAGGCCAAGGAATGATTGTTGTCCAAGGCCTTTTTACTTTAGTAACTTCTATTTACTATTTGCTCAACACTACATGACACTTTCTATCAAGCTAACTAAAGTTGTTGTTTCTTAAGACTGGACACTAATTCAGTGGGCATCAATGAGAATTGTTCTAGTGATTTTATAGGGTTCAGATCCTTTAGAATTGCTGGATATCTCAATTTTAGAGCTATGCTATTGTTTTTCAAGATAACCTAGAGCTTTCTCAGAGGTGCAATTTTTCATTTCAAAAAGAAGTAAATACTTCTGTTCATGTCATGATGACCCAAACCAAAATAACCATACTTCCTGAATTCTGAAAGACAGCAGTCTACTTGTATTAGGACCCCAGATCTGAATTTTGCAAATGAAAGCATCTTTTTTTAATTATTTTTTTCTGAGACCATATGCTTTTCTTGTGACTTTTTCTTTCCAATTTCCAGTGCAAGTGTCTACAAGGAAAAAAACAAATCCTCTTGTGTTGCCTTGTATGCAAACACTGAATCTTTGTGCGTATGGAGGAAATCCTGCAGGCAAAATTGGTAATTAGCAGAAATAAAATAGCTATTTCCAAAACCAGGCATAAACACCACAATACTGTGTGTTGTGACACAAGTCATAGAATCACAGAATCATAGAATGGTTTGGGTCGGAAAGGACCTTTAACGCTCATCAAGTTCAACCCCACTGCCATGGGCAGGGGCACCTTCCACTAGACCATGTTGCTCAAAGCCCCATCCAACCTGACCTTGAATACTGCCAGGGATGGGGCATCTACAACATCTACATCTACAATCTTTTCCAGTGTTTCACCATGTTTATCATAAAAAAATGTCTTCTTAATATCTAATCTAAATCTACTCTCTTTCAGTTTAAAGCTATTACCCATTGTCCTATTGCTACAAGCCCTGCTAAAAAGTCTGTTCCCAGCCATGATCTTGGACCTATACTGAGATTCTCTGAGATTATCCAGTGAGGAATCTGGTATTTCTGTACCATGGGCTGGAAGAGTTAGAACATATGTTACACAGACAAGTGTTTTTCTCAAGGCATAATTAATTTTTATGAAATAATACCAAGGAGAACTGTAGCATTCATACCATCATCACCTACTTCAGTAGGTTACGACATTTCTTTTGCAATACTTTTCCAAACCTGAATCAATTCCTTTCCACATTAATTCCCCTTGCTCTACTCCCAGAGTCAATAAGATCATTTGCTGGGATGCTGTCCAAATGTGATAGATTCATTTGGCACTGGACAGTGTGTATGTGGGGCAATCTTTTGTAGGTATAGCTAAACAATGTATTTTGCACAGATGACAATTTTTTCTTACTTATGCTCCAAGGTGACCTAAGGCCCTTCAGCTCATAAGCATCATGCTGAGCTGAAACTAGATAGAACTGCTGAAAGTGCCAAGTTAGGACAGATCTATAACTTTGTTGGCTGGTTCATAGCAAAAAGGCATATGTCTACAATGCATCAAGCTGTGTTCGAAGCCTTCCCATCAAAGGCCAGCTGCTTGTTCTTTGTCAAGAACTGATTCACTAATGTTTGAAAAAAGTGGAAAGACTCCTAACTAAACACAGAGAGATGACATAAGAGGTTTTAAAACTTCTGAATGACCTTTGCTAGCCTATTATCTTTCAAAATACACTTTAAAAAAATAAAACTAATGTTCTTCCTTATGGGAAAGGCAGGTGTCCAAGCTAAATCAGGTCAGTTCATCATTAAAATAGCTTCTAAAACTGTGTCGTTATCCAACCCACTTCAAATTTTAAAGCATTAGGCAACCATGTTACCCTGCCATGAACAACCACTACCTAATGCCAATTGTCTGCAAAGGAGCACTTTATTTTGTTCTGTTTATATAATACAGAGTACAACTAGTGGTTCTGCCAAACCTGGGGTCAAAGCAGAATGGGAATTTGGTAAGGGCTTTAGGCAGACCAAAGGGAGGGAAAAAAGACATGAACAGTCAGAATTTGGCCAGTGACAAAAGCAAACTAGAACTTTTTTCTGCTGTGTTGCCCTCCTGAGCAGATATAACAAGATGAAGGTAGAGAAGAAAGTGTTTCTGCAAACTCTCATAGATGCAAGATATCATAAAGCCTTGAAATTCTGCTGTCTTGAGACTTTATTAACCTAATGTTGCTTTTGTCTGTGAGTTAAGACTATTCCCCTTGCCCAGGAAAAGCAAATACTGGGATTTGAATGCTTTACAACTTTATGCTAGAAGACGCCACAGATGGGGAAGCAGGTTGATCAATGTTGGAGGTATCAGCCCAAAATAACAGAAAGATATATTATACCATCAAAAAATGTCATGTCTGGAAGGAAAGTTTTGAGCCTAAATTAATACTGACCTTAGCCAGAATAATCTGCTCTCTTCAACATTTGCAGCTGTGTAGTTACTAGGGAGTTATCTGGCTTCATATGCTTTTTCACATCTGTCTACTAAATCAGAGATAGAAATACAAAAGTCTGGCACAAAGGGATATTATATGGATTTGTGATACTCCCTGAGGGACTTGGGGTCTTTAAAGTAACACAGATATTACAGTGGAACACAGGTATAATATTCTCTTTGTGACAGGTATAATATTGGCCTACCATTGTGCCTCTTGCACTGTGCAATGGAAAAGCTTTATCTGTTTTCCTGTAGTGAGCTTTCTGAAACTTCCAAACATGGGTAAACAGAACTACAATATATGAGACAATAAGTTTGGCATACACGTATAAAAATTCATACTTCTGGGATGAGCAAAATGGATAAACTCAATTCATATGAATTGCCTTACAGCACCATGTGTGAGTGAAACCAGCAGTGGGAACAGACTGGGAGAGGACAGACTCACAGTTTAGTTTGTACAGCGTTTTATTCATTCTTCATAATTTTCAACATCACTAGCAGCTTTCAAAGATTAAACAGCGAAGCCTGAACAGAAATGGGCATGACAGGGTTATTTAATAGGAGTAACATTTTTCAGCATGTAGCATGCGAGTTAGTTAAATAAGTGGTATGCTGTATTTCCCCTGCCTGCATCATCTCAGGTTATGTTATGGTCCAGCCTAAATGACAAGGTGATGAAATCACATAGGCGTAACATGCCTTTATTTCAGCAACATGCATGACACAAAATACTAAAATCCCTAAAGTATAACAGTCTTCAGTGATATGGTTCTAAATCTTCAGGTGTCTGTGGGATATTTATGTGTTATTGCCCCATGCTTGAAAAATATGGGGCTTGTTCTTAAATTATGTTCTGAGCTTATATAAAAACCACAACCAAACCAAAATGCAATAGCTTTTGCCCTCATTTTGAGCAGCGGAACTTTTAATTTATAAAAATTTTGTATTCTTTTATAGCTTCCTAGTACAAACAACATATTAGGTTTAAAAAAAAAGCGAACTTTCAAATGGGTAATGCAAATTGATGCAATTTTAATGTACTAAGAGATTTAAAGACACAAAGCCATAAACATGTAACCAAAATCAAACATCTATGCATGCACAAACATAAACAAAAAAAGTCAACTTCAATTCATAGTCATTAGGCAAGGTGAAGAAATTCCATGTGATTTGACACTAAGCTGGGTGGTTCAGTCAATATGCTGGAGGGAAAGAATGCCATCCAGAGGGGCCTTGACACTCTTGTGAGGTGGGCTGATGCCAGCCTGATGAAGTTTAACCATGCCAAGTGCAAGGTCCTACACCTGGGTCAGAGCAATCCCAGGCACAGCTCCAGGTTGG
>JANRGW010013244.1:0-17556 GCA_024733675.1 Psilopsiagon aymara
CTCCAGGAGCAGAGGGAAGAAAAAGGGGGAAGTGAGTGAACAAACTGTGTGGCTGATTTATGGCCTAAACCACGACATATATGCAGAAGTTTTCACACCAAGAAGAAGGCAGGCAAGAAAGAACTTGCTCTTGTTTTGCATTTCAGTTTCAATCTTCCCTTTGGTTTTCTGCTGATGCAGCAACTTTTTATTATGCTTTCTATATATTCACAAATATTGTACCTGCATAACTGTATCAGGCTCTTCATGGCCACCGCTTCAAGAAAGCTGCTTAGAAGTCTTTCATCTGAGTTCCTGGATGCAGGTCTCACAGAATTTGTGTATATCCTCAGCTACAAAGTCTTTATAATTTGAAGGTTTCACTACCTTTATATTGCATCAATCAGAAGTGCAGCCAGCCATTAAACTATATTGTATAACTTATTCAGGATGCAGAAGCAAGAATAATCATAGAATCAGAAAGGACCTTAAAATCATTTCGTTCCAAGGACACTGGAGGGACACGTTCCATTAGACCAGGCTGCTCCAAGGCCAGTCCACCCTGGCCTTGTACTCTGTCAGGGATGGGGCAACCGCAGCTTCTCTGGGCAGTCTGTGCCAGCACCTTCAGCACCCTCACTCACAGTGAAGAATTTTCATATATCTCAGTCACTGTATATATACTGTGGACAGTATGGGGCTGAGTCTCAAAGACACGGTAAAAGCCTGAAAATTGCTGTGTCTAAAACAGAATTGTAAGAGCACCTCAGTGATTTTTAGATCTTAACTACCAGTTTGTGGAGGCTGAAGTTGCAATGTATGGTGTTGCACTGTGCTGTAGCATATACCTGGGAGACTGGAAGACTAGGATTTTGTTGCATCACTGGTGTTACTAGAGAAGCTCTGGACACTGCAAAGTGTCCCTAACTTCTTTACTGTGGTTTTGGCTCTTTCCATTTGTTTTTTTTTATCAGTCACCTGGAAGAACATTATTCTACCCAGGATACCAGATAGTTCAGTCGTCCAAATCCTTATTTAAAACTTCCCATTGTTATGAAATGTCAATTGCTCTTTGGCTGCTATACATATGATATGTTTCATGATCATGGAACATGAGTTTCATTATAAGTTTCAAAAAAAGACAGCCACATAAAGCTCTCACTTTTACTTGATAACTAATAATCTTCATTCCATATATACTGAATAAATGCGTTTAAGTGCAAAATTACAGAAAAATCCATTAAGTTATTGACTTAATTTACCAAGATAAATCACTAGCTTAAAGTAACTTGCCAGTAAGAAATTTGCTTTGTTAATAGAAATATTTTAAATATTTATAATACCAGTTCTGTAAGACTTTTGAGCATTAAGGAAGGGAAAAGAAAATAATTAGGAAAGTAAATAGTCTTGTAATGAAGGTCTTAAATTGACTTTGCTTTGGTTCCTACTCTTCTGTGCAACTTATTTAATCATATGTTGCAGCCCTCTGTAACACAGGGGTAACATTTCATTTTTTCTCTTCTTTATTTTTGTCTTGTCCATCTGTATTAAGAACTTGTTGAGGCACCAGTTGCAATTTGTTATTAATAGGTGCTATAAAACATGGAAGAATAAAAAGGACTGATTTTGTCTAGGGTAGGTGGGCCCTACAATAATATTGAAAAGCAAAGGCAAATTAGTGTGAAGAACAGGCTTTGTGTATGATGCATTGGATGTAGAAGGGAAAAATTCTGCCTACAACCTTCTGAAAAGAATTTTAAAGAAGCCCTCATCCTGCTTTAGATTTCTGATTGAGATATGTCTGAAACTTAACAGTATTTTTTACAAGTAGCCCTTTATTCCACTGAGTTCCATGTACAGCTGAAATACACAATTTTGCTTTCATTTTATTATAAGCAATTTCACTTATGTAACACCTGATGTTCAAACGTCGGTGTTTGTGCAACAGAACTGTCAAAAATTCTGGCTTTGGAAGTAAGTTTATCCGTTGACTGCAGAAGTGTCCAAGTTCTATGTGATCTATCACATGATATTGTACAATGACAGTGTCATGTTTCCTTTTTTTGTCTCCCTCTCTCTATATGTATCTCAGTGAGTGCTGGAAATCTTACTTTTTTGTTTTGATCTGATTGGAGGAGGGTTTAGGATTTGATTTTTTTGGGAGTAGGACTGTGGTTTTCCATAAACGCCAGAGCTTAACTCAATTTCTCAAATGGGTCAAGTGTTGCATTAGAGGAGAGATAAAATACTGGTCTTAACTATTGCCTGGACAGAGCTATAGGAGGGATGAATGTGAGGTGAGGGAAAAAGAAGTACTCTATGATGTGGTGTGAAATCTTTGCCTTTCCATTCATTTTAATTTAATGAAAGCTCTTGTACATGCATATTCTTTTTCTCTCCATTGTCTTTTATTCACTTTGTCTGTTTAATTGAATGAATTAATTCTACGGAATTTACCAGAGGTTGCTACTGAAATGACAGGTTAGATGCTTTTGTAACGTCCTATAAGGCTAATACATGCTCAGGTCTAGCCAAATTGGGAGAGGGACCTTCATGGTAATTGTCACTCCTCTACAACTTAACTCAAGAGGGTTATGAGATTTGCAAGTCTCTCCAGCAGTCAGGTCATACTCATCAACTTGTTAATTACTTGGAATACGGAATGACAATTGTGAACTTCATTTAAAATTTCACGAATTATCCTTGCCAGATTAAAACACCATAACTCCCTGCAGCTAATTTGTATTTATGCTTTGTGCCATGAACCAGTGTTTTGGTAAAGAAAGGAGGAGAATTTGAAAATGTAAAGAATGCAGCAGTTTAAATTCTTGAGAAATCCCATTTTCTTAATCACAGCAGAGGAGAAAAAGCAAACTGCCAGTAATTTAAATATGATAATTTTTGTCGTAACTTGACAGCAGATGAGAACAAAAGACATGAAACAGATGAAGACAAAGGAAAATTGAGAGCACAGAAGGTAGTGTATGCAGAGCTCGATAATGTCTGTTTAAGCAACGTGACTTTGCTTGATTTCTCTAAATGCTCTGCAGCTAAATGAATCTAAGTAAGTCAGGGTTGGGGTTTTTTTTCGGCAGGCAGTGTTCTCTTAGGCTTGGCTCCTAAATGAACACAAGGTCGAAGAAGATTTTTTTCTTCCACATAGAAAGATCATTTTGTCATTTCTTCCTAAATCTGAACATACACTTTTCTACAAACATGCTTTACAGAAACAGAGGAAGGCACAATTATATAAAGCCAGAAGGTGCTGTAGGCATTTGCAACACTAAGCTTGCTAAATAGAGGATTCTCTGTATCTTACTTAAGATATCTGGTATGGACTAGGAGTGTTGTAACATGGGCTATAACTGAGATATATCTCTCTGCTCTAAGTGGATGTTTGCCTGCATATTCTTGCATTGCACAGTTCAGTTTCTAAAGAAAGAACCAGTGTGTTTTAATTAAGACAATTTTTAAACCCTGTTATATGAGCAAAAAGAAGCAGGGGGAGTTGACAGGTTTTGATTGTTATGCTTCTTAAGTATCATTATTTTGTAGCAAAGTGGCAGGGGAGAGCTGTAGTTATAACTAGTCCTTGTTTATTAAAACATATATCATCAACAAATTACTGCTCCTGTCCTTATCTCCTGGTTTAAATCCTGAACTTATGTTTCTTACAAGCAGCAAGTTCTCATATTAAAATGGTCTGTGACAAAGGCTTGGTATATTTTCCTCCCTCTGAAAATGCAGATGTTCATATCTAAACAAGTTACTGTGTGAGCTACACTGGCAGAGCATATTACATACACGCTTGGAAGAGAGGGGACAGGAAAGGTTGTCCCCAACTCTGCAGAGCCAGTGTTAGTGCAAATTACATATGCCTACCTCCAGCTCTTCCACCGCGGCCTGTTCCTTTCATCTTCAAGCCTCATGGGTCTTAACAGCCTGGTTTTACCTCTGCTGTCAGTCACTGTCCCCATCAGCCCAGTTGCACCTCTGGACACCTGTGGACAGAAGGCAAGGAGCAATGAGTACAGCCTCTTGGCCCACGGTCTGATCAGCAGAGAATACAACAGAGAAAATCTAATGACAGTGCCATCTCGTGCCCTTTCCATAATTGACATATTTTTCAGAAAGTAAGCTGAGAAACAGGCCACTGTATGGATTATACGTCTGCCCTGATCTCTGCATTGGTATGGATCTAGGCTTTCATTGTCTCCAGTTTTCCATGGATCATATGTATGATTCATATGTATGATATCATATGAGCCTATTACCCGTGATTATTCGTTTTAATATGCTCTATGCTTAGTCTCGTAATACTGCATTCTTTGAATTCCTCACACTTTAACCCGAATATCTCTATGAAGTTTGACATATTGTCTGCTAAATCCCTTTGCACAATTTCAATAGATTTGTGATAGGAAAAGCCATTAAATAAAACAAATACTGATGGCATGAAAGCTAACTCATGGGCATAAACCAGTTCTTAAGGAGTGCTGCTGTAGGTGTTTATCATACTTCAGTTACAGATAAGGACTCTCTCGCTGGAGATTTGGTTTCAACATGTTTCTTATGACAGTTAACATTGGAACAGGCTGTAGACCTACAAGGTGACTTAACCTCCACTGAAAGATAGAGTAAATTTGTTGAACTGCGTATGCTTTGCATCTTGAGCATCAGCCTAGGCCCCAGTCACTAGAAAACTTGTATGGACTTCAGTGGGCTGTGTGTTAAAAACACACTCTGCAGATTACTTCCTCACTGCCACATCCAATAATTCCTGCTTATGTTTATATACTCTTGTGTCATAGTGCTGAATTTAAAGTGAAAAGAAAAAAGTTTTTTTTACTACTGAAAGTACACTTATTTTGACCCAGTATTAATGTCTGTAGTCCTGTCATTTCAGGATTATCTAAACCAGAGATTTCCAGATGACTGACTTACCTCTGGTTTTGCATTTTAAATTACCAAATTTATTTATGTGATCATAATGAAAAACACTAACATGTTTGCAAATAGTAGGCATTTTTCTATTTTATATACTTCATATTACCCTACCTTTCCCTGTAGAGGCATATATATTCTGCACAGCCATCCAGTATTCGCATTGTGTTCACAACCATTATAAATGTTCAGAAACAGACTGCCACACGTTATTGTGTATTGGTCTTGTCCTCATGTTAATTTTTAAATGTAATTTCAAATACCTATTCTGTGCTGGAATATTCGCACTGAGATGCTAGATACACAGGTGCAAAACCATTCCAGATGTGAGAAAGAAAACCCAGAATTCTTCCAACATTGTTATGTGATACTCAGCCTATGAAAAATTGGTATGACAGAAGCCAAGTAGTGCTGCATTGTTTATAAATGAACCATCACTCATGCTGTTATTGTGGGTTCTTGGTTTTTATCTCAGAGGCCAAATCTTTCATTTTGGTTTTGAAAACTCACAAGGGAGGAAAGGTTTGAAGTTGAATTGAGGCCTGCAGGCTGCCTGTCAGGAGATTGCCTCCTGTATTCACATTAGTGAACTGCAGATTCTTTTGGCTTAGAAGTTTAAGGGCTCAGGATGTTTAATTTGTTGTCGGCACAACTAACAGTGAATATGCTCATTCCCTATGGCTGCAGTTGAAAAAGTAGAGCATCAGAATTCAAACTGTTATCCAGATTAAATTCTTTTTGCTTCTTATCTCAATCAATTTCCATATTTTCTATCAGAATGCAAGCATCATTGTGCTTTCTCAATGTTAGACCTAAACAGCTTTATCATAACCAACCTCATTAATTCAGCAGGAGCAACTTCCCCCCAGTCATGACATTTCTATGGAAACTTGGAGAAAGGTCCTCCTCCTGGCTTAGAAGTACTTTTTAGTTGAATGAACTGGAGATTCCTACGGCATAGTAACAGTAAGAACTGTAAGAAATGTAACATTACAAAGACCTAAACTGCATGAAGGGTGACTGAGCTTGATCCGAAGTGTAAGCCTAACATTAGTATATGAAGCTGAAATGGCTTTCCTGTTGCCATGTCTTAAAAGAATGAAAGCAAATACTAAGGACTTTGTGTGTTTCCTGGTTTACTATAGTGCTAAGAAAATTGTAAGTCCTTAGCAAGTGAGTAACAGTAATTCCTAGCCTTCTGTAATAAGTCAACATTTAATTACCAGTTTGACGTGTCATAGTAGTCTAAAAAGAACCTGGCAAATACACAACAAAAAACTTTATGAAGCTGCCCTTATTTTCTGCATTGCTTAACCCATTCCCAAGCAAAATAGCATGGAAAATTTCTATGAAAACTGGCTATGTTATTTTGCACTGAATGACTTAAAAAGCACATATAGACAAATTATTTTGGTAAAAGTATCTTTTGAATTTTCTGAATTCCATTAAGTCTTCCTGCCAGGAAGGGATAAGGAACAATCAATATGAAATTTGATTTGCATTTAACATGATCTGGAATCTCAGATGTGGCTTTATTACGTTTTTTCATCAAACTAAATGTAAAAACATCATTAGTTACACCACCAGATTTTCAGTGAAGTTTTGTTTAAAAATCCATTTCCAGATGGTCTCTGTGATAATGAAGGCAAGTCATGCATGAAAGAGCGGATTTGCTGTGGTAAATGTGTTTATTTACTTAGTGTTTATTTATTTACTGTAGACTTCTAGGACAATTGTCAAAGCTGTTGCTGTTTTATAATGTTCGTCAGTGGCGCAAAGCAACTTCAGAACCAAAATAAAAGTGAAACAGGCAGTTAAATTCAGGAAAAAGGAAATAGGTAGGGTTTTGAGCATGTAGCATCCTCAGTAAGCATCAATTTATGCCACAAAACTATATCTGGTTTTTCAGTAGTTCAGAAGATAAATGTACGTAACATTGTCTAGAATCCTAAAACCCAAAGTCTTCAATAGAATGAATTTAATACCCATGTTACTTGATGTACTAATTTTTAGCGACTTTCATGTGGTGCTTCTCTTAAAAAGTAACCTCAGTTTAGAACATAATTTAAGTGTTGGGTTGTTTGTTTTTTTCCCTTGTCGCTAGAACACCCAATGACAATTCTGTAGTATGCTATTTTTCAAAAGCTGCATCATTTCACAAAGGGTGGCATTTCTTGCCATTCTGGCATTTCCAGAACTACAGCAGAGCAAATAGCTGTAGCAACTTTTCTGTAAGGTGTATGCATTCTGTAAGACCTTAAAAAGAAGTAGGTTTTGTTCTTTTTGTTGGTGTTTTCACAGAGAAGAGAGGCTTGTCAGCAGATCCCTAATAGCTAAATGAAATTATTGATGCTCTGAATGAGAATAGGCTTTCTAAAATGCTTGGTTCCCAACAGTCCCTCCCCAGTCTCCAGGTCATCAGCGTGGGTACAGTTGTCAGCAGCACATATTCCTGCTACAGTCAAAAAGTTGTGCTCAGCCATGTTTCACTGACAGTGTCACAAGGCCTTTAACAATAGTGAACTGAATGATTTATTACAATTCAGCTTATAAGTTGTGTAGTTTCATGATTTATCTTCATAAAATGCTTGTGACAGCCTCTACTATGCATCAGAATGCAGTTAACCTAAGGAAAGGATGATGCAAAGATAATGTGTTTCCATGATTTATTGACTGTAGGTCCTATAATTACTAATTACGTATATGACAGACCACCTAATGCATGAAATGCAACAGAAAATCTGCAGTGAAAAATTATGATAGCAATACAGTCAAAGTTCCTATAAAAAAAAGAAATTTTACAGTGAGGACTGAGAATAAAATTTCTGACCCTAAAAAATCTGTATTTGCATTAATAATTTTTAATAAAAGTTGCCAGAAAGGGGAAGGGAAAAAAAATCTACCAGGTTTTAACCTATTTTCCATTGTGCTCTCACTTGTGATGTAAAAAAACAATGAAATTATTAAAAGGTTAGTCAACAACAAAGTATACACAAATACAAAAGTATTTGGAAAACACGTCAGTTACTGAGAGTTCCTGAAGCACTTTATTCTCAAGTATCAGATGATGATTACTAACAAACATTTAAACTAAACTGTGACTATCCTAAACTTTGCCAGATTTAACAAAATTTCTAATCTTTTTTTGCCTGCGATACTTTATTTCCTTGCCTAGTAGAATAGAAAGGAAAAAAAATGAAAAGGTATTTGTGAAGTAAAAAGCAATAATCAAGTAGTTACTAGAGCTGTGTAGTTTGGATAAAGCTTAAAAACCACTTGAAATTGGTATTAGTACTCCACTTTAAAATAACCTGTTGAACTATTAGAATCTACCATTATTCCCCCTAATGAAATACCTGAAGACAATAGAACCAAAACCAAACTTACTATCTATGAAGAACCTTCACACCTGAGTTTGACCCTTTAGCTTGAGTGTCTTCTGTAAAAATACATAATTAACAGTACCTGCTCTACTAACTGCTCATCCTTCTACTGACACATCACAGAATCATAGTTCATAGAATCATAGAATAGGTAATGGTGGAAAGGACCTTAACATCATCTAGTTCCAACCCCCTGCCACGGGCAGGGATACCACACACTAGACCATGTCGCCCAAGACTCCCTCCAGCCTGGCTTTGAATGCTCCTTGGCTGGAGCATTCACAGCTTCCTTGGGCAGCCTGTTGCAGTGCCTCACCACCCTCGCAGTAAATGCAGATCAATGATCAATGCAGATCCAAGAATGGAGCTGCATTACAAGGCAGAATTTTTTTAACAGGGGCTGTGCCATAATTACTGCCTTCAGTGGTGGTGATTCCAGTCTCTTGTAAAGTCAAGGTTCAGTTATTACCTCCAAGACGAAGTTACCTCTGGAGACCTTGCAAACCTGAGCCACATTCTTCCTTTAAATACATATATATACCCATGCAACTTCCATTAGCTGTAAGGGTTATTGCACATGTAAAGCTGTTGGATATCTTTTGAGTATGTTTTACAATCACAGACAATTACCAGTTACTGATCAGACCCTACCATATCAGATGTAACTGTTCAGGATTATTTGTGTTTTATCAGATGCTATGTATCACATACTACGTTTTTAATTAATGAAGAAATACTATTTAAAAAAAAATGCATTAGTTACATTCCATGTGTAAACTACAAACCAATAAGGATTGATCTTATAAGGAATACTTTCTTATGTCATAATGGTAGTAGATACATTTCTTGCTCACTAGTGAATCTCAGCCTCTGTACTTTACAAAGTGACCCTGATTTAATTTAGTTGCAAATAGACCATAATGGGACAGATTCAACATGTTGAGATTGGTGGTCCTTCTGGTGTGTCCAGTTTAAGGAAAAGATGTACCTGGCATATTTACTGCCTAACTCAGGGTCACATCGTTCTTAAACCTTTAAAACAAGATAAGTAGTATTGCTAAATATTAGCTTTGATAATTTTTCAGACTCTTTATATTTCTGAAAAATACATCTTTGTGAGTGTACATTCAAATCCAAAGCAGAAAATTATCTTAAATGCCATAGGTTATGATTTATGTGTATTTATAGGAAGCCTTCTTCAAAATAGCTTCTGTGTATACTCTTTTTGTAGCATAAGAGGCTATGTTAATATGTTGCTTTGGATTTTAGCAATGATTATGTTGAGGTGAGCATTAGAAATCAGTGGTTAAAGGATAATACCTTAAGTCAGTTGTGATGGCCACAAAGGGACAAAAGGCACTTCACAGGTAAGAACAGGGCAATTTTATATATAAGATAGAGAATGCAGTATTTATAATCTTCCTTGCTATGCCTGTTTGAAAATGCTTCACTCTCATCCTGCGGTTTTCCTTTAAAATGAGGTTTTAACTGGATTGTACTGTGAATAGAATTTACAAGGGATTATAAAAATACAGTTTTTCTACTCATCCATAGGGGGAGGCAAATACCAAAGGTCAAAGTTGCAAAGCAAAAGAATGGGCAGTTCAGTTAAACAAATTCAATTTGAGCTCAGGAAGTATTATTTTAATGCAGGTTAATTCCCTCACTGTCAGTACAGATTCAGTAATTATGTGTGGGTACAGTATATGTAAGTTGAGTTGGGAGCAAATTCTTTTATAATGAAACCCAGTAGCAACCTAACTGGGGAAAAGCTATTGCCTCTCCATTATAATGATTCTGATTATCACAGACTGGTAGGTGTGAAAGATAACTGAAGCTCTTATAAGCCAGTTCCTTGAAAAATCAGAGTTCTTCCACATGATAGCCTAAATCCTCAGCTGGTATGGATGCCCATAGGCTCAGGACTTCAGCAGAGGCATTTTACTTTGGACGCTGTTGCGGTTACCTCTCCAGTGACTTTAACTCCAGCTGAACTCCTGTAGCTGAAGGACAAAGACATGTATGTGTGGAACTTTAGAAAATATTTTATTTTTGAGGCACATGGTTTTGAAGTGGTATTGATAATATCACAACTTCAGATCCCTTAATTTATGTGTTAGTAACTAGCAGAAACAGCCATGGTGCACATGTGAGGTACACAACAGTGATCTGTCTGTTTCTCCCGTGCCAGCTCTCACAGTGTCCTACCAGTTGTATTGACAGGACTGTTCTATCCCTGGCCCTCCTCTGTTACAAGTGGTGGATTCAGTCTGCAGGTCAAAGGCAGTGCTTCTAGCACCCAGCACCGAAGCAGTGCTTAGCTCTGATCCCACTGCTGTGCTGAACAATCCACTGCAGTGCGGCTGTATTTGAAAGAACAGCCTTTCCTCTTTCATCAGGTGTGGGCTGGAGTCATTCCTCATTTTCTAGGAGTGTGGGGAACTTTACTGAAATTCATGGTAAGGAGCAGCAAAATAAGGCAATGTATATTTGAAGAATAGATAGTTTGATACCTTTTCAAAGGCATTAGGTTTAGTCACTTTAAACTACACTATTCCTCTTTGACAACCCTTAGTGAAAGGTGCAGATGAGGGAAAATGCTGTCATATTGAGCTGACTGAGAAACAAGGGCTGGAGTAATTTTCAGGTCTCTTCTTAGAACTTCATTTATGATGAAAGGCTGCTTTCACTAGATACTTCCTCCTGAATGAATGCATGAAATACAGTTTTAAAACCTAGGATCAGAGTTCATGGATGGAGTGAGAGTACATGCTTTCTTGACTTGGAGGTATAACTTGCATTGTCAAAGAGCAGTCTGTAAAAGGCAATATTCAGTAAAATGCAGAGCTGTCCTGCAATCTTAAATTATGTTTTTAAGGTTTTCTGAGAAAACCACTGCTTAAGGTCCAAATATTTTTACTGTGGTTCCCTTTGAGACAGACTATATTTTATGTATACCTGCCACTGTATGATTAACAAAGAAAACAGAATGTAATAAAATATTTTTAGTTAATAAAGTAAGTGAATAATTTGTATGGATCATTTTATTAAGACTTTATTCTGGTTCACTAAGAACTTTATTTTTTTCTGTTGGCTTTCTGGCTTTGAAAACATACACCTGTTTACCACTAATGCAGAATGAATCTGTACCAGCAAATACATTCAAAGACTGGGGCAGAATTATTCTTCTAGGGGCAGGGAGATGCCACTTGAGCATTTCACTTGCAGGAGGTCTAATACCCCACAGAGTGCTATGGCAGTAGGGTGTTTTATCAGTTTTTCCTTAAGGCTTTCGATAGAAGAGAACAGGCTGTTCTCAGATCAAGATCCCAGTGTCCTCAGCAAATGCTTTCAGCATTTGAGATCTGTGTCTGCAGTAGTGAGCAGTGTAGCATGGTAAGAGTGGATCTGCAGAGAACAGTTTATGCTGAGTTGTGAAAATCCATGCAATGACATTTGCACACTTGAGACTGGAGAGTCTTTGGATGTGGTTTCACCTAAGGCAAATATAGCCCTCGGGTATAGAGACCAATACCAACTAAAACTAAAAACTAAATGTAGCTTACATGTAAACCTCTACCTCCAGCTTTATTGCTGCCTGGCTCATGCACAAAACTGTCTTCTACTGTGGGGAGTTCACCGCCTTTGCGTGTGGCTGCGGAGCTGGTCTAAAGCAAGGTTAAATCTAGCCTCAAGGTGTCACTAATGAGGATCTTAACCACGGTCTTCAGATGCAGCACTGTTTGGTTCTGGAAGTGGAATATTCCAGGTATAAAGAGTAAATGATTTAATATGGTTTGAGTTCAGTGAAAAATAGATAATGAAGAAACACCCACTGATTGGTCAGCAGTATTTGCTAGATTATGTCCACATTTAGTGCTTTTTTTCTGGTGAGGAGTGGTGGATTTGGTTTTGTTCATGCCTCTGTGACAGAGGCAGGGGTCTTGTAAGGCAGCCAGCTCCTTTTAGAAAGTGCTATACTGTGTTTGGAAGAAAAAATGCAATGTTTCTATTTATTATGTGAGGTATATGTACAAAGAAGATAAAATGATAAAAGTTTTTTGCATAATAGGATTAAGACATGAAAAGGGCTGCTATGTAAATTTCCTTTCAAATCTTGTGCCTAGAGCTTTGTATAGCTTCTACACAGGAACATAATGAAAGCGTTACAGGTGCTGATTTAAAAGTATTGCCAAATAAACAACATAAAGCTATTTTAGTGTACCACAAGTACAGTGATAAAGCTTCAATCACTTCTTCCCCCATCATATGCTTCAAGCTCTCAGTCATGCATTGATGACTGCTAGAAAATGTGCATAGAAAGGAACGGTTGGGATGTCTGAGACATATTTAGGTCCCAGTTTGGCCAAGTACTCTAAGACATGCACAGCTTTTATACCCTTGACTGATCTCCTACTAAAGCATATTTTCAAGTATTCTTGTTGGTTCGGGGCCACAGCTAGGAAGCTTGTCTCAGGCACTTCAATATCAGAACAAAGTTACATTTGATTTTTGCTGTTGGTCAGAAAATGCCAATATAACTTTAGTCCCATGGAGGTTTTTTTCTTCTTTTTGTACCTGCTGTTTCTTACCAGCATACCCTCCATACCAAGTTCTGTTTTGTTTGTCATTAAATATTCTGTTTAAGACAAAGTGAAAGTTTTCAGTTGGGCATCTGTGAAAAAATCTAGGGAAATAAAAATTGGTCTATGCTCCATCTCACCGAACATATCAGTGTTATGAAATGAAACGTTACATTTGCTTTTGTCCTCCATCTGGAATACCTAGTTATTTTTATATATTACTTATCCCACATTAATGTGCAAAGAATAGACGCTATCTCTGTCATGGTTTTGTAAGTATCTGAACTTGGTAAGAAGAAAGATAAGACTAAGTAAAGTAGGTTACCAGCTCTATTTTCAAAATTTAGCTGTCTAAATAATAAATAGAAAATTAATAGTATTAATAATTGTCATACAGAAAGGCTTTCAATTCAGAAAGCCCCCCCCCAAAGCTAATGAAATATATCTAATATGAATAAATGTGACAGAATAGTAGTCATAAAACACATACTTTTATGTTTCATAAGATGAAAAGTAATAAATCAAAATACTAAGATGATGTATGTATGTATGTATATAAAAATAATCATAATTCGGTCCAGAATGGTATCTGGCAGGTGACTGTAAAAACTATAAAAAGAAGTTACAGCTTTTTTCAGCTTTATGAGTATAATGCTGTTTCTAAGAGGGTTTATTTTAAAGACAAAAAGAAGAAAAAGAAATATCATTTTCTAGGAAAAATCTGAAGGCTTCTTATATGAAAAGTATAAGAAAGTATGAAAAGTATAAGAAAGTGTATAGAATAAAGAGTAGTTAAATTTACAGTTTCAGTAATGACGATTGTGATTATTTGAAATCTAAGAATAGATAGATTTTGCATTAGCATGCTTGTGGTTTTAAGTAAAGAAAGTAAGTTGATTGTGTTCTGTGTTCTCTTAGATGTAAGTAGCTGTTTTGAGGTCTAAAAGATGGTGATACATTATCTGGATATAGGACAGTGCTATATAGTAATTATAAGTGTTGGCAGTTAAAAATCTGGTAAAGCTAGATGTTGATTTGGAAAGAGTTTTGAGGAAGTTAGGAACAGCTGTGCTAAATAATTGATGTGCAGCCATGGTTTATTTCTTAGACAAGATTAATCCTGAAGCCATTTGTGGAGATTATTACTGCTGAGCATGTACAAAACCCACTGCAATTCCAGGGCACCAGATTACACTATTGGAGGCAACATTTTCTGACTTGATATGGACTGCAATAGAGCAAGGGGGTAGTGAAAAAAAGGTGTTCATTAACAACAGCATCCTTTCAGCATGCTGAACACATATAGATTCCAGTTTCCAGGTGTATGTATTTTCATATTTAAGGCACAATAATAATACATTTTTTCTTCCTGAGTATAAAGACTCTGAGAAGAAGAGCAGTGAGGGGAGAGGTAAAAGCTTGTGCTTAAAAAGCTAAAATTGTTTCAGTAGTTGCATGAGATTCTACAAGACTCTTAAGCATAGAATTTGCAAAACATTATTTTTACTGTCATTCAAGCACAGTCTTTCATCTGGTTTTATTAGTTTTCACTAAAAACAGATTAAAAAAAAAAATCATCATGAGTTTGACCATTATTTGCCAGGTTTATGGTCCATTTCATTGAAATCACCAGTACTCAAGCCTCTTACAAGAATAAGCTTGAATGTTCTAAAGAGCTTGCAGGATTGTAGCTGTATGTATTTGCTGTATTTTCACTTTACTGCACAACAGTATTAACTATGGAAAGAGGAAAATTACCTAGTTTGGGGGGTTTTAGTTTTTTCCTGTGTGTCTGGGCTTTTTTCTGAATACATCCTGTATATTCAAGACTGGAGATGTATTTAAAGCTTAATGATCATCTCTTTCTTCTGGCATTAACTTGCAGAGAAAACTCAGTATAAATAAAGTATCACCAATGGGCAAAATTTTGGCACGTTTCCAACTCCTGAGCTTAAATTTGAAGATGAAATTTTTCCTAACAGCTTTGGTTTTATTGGAGAACAGGGTTTTCCATCATTAAAATCCCTTCAAGGGCTGCATTTGCTTACTGTTCATCTGGATAGCTGAAAAAATTGTTAAGACAAAAAAATGGAAATGACTTTCCTGAATCATAAATCCTAAAACAGATTATAAATATAGTGTATTGCATAAATTTTGTAAAATATTAGCATAGGAAGAGCTGTGATTTTGTCTTTCCAGTTTAAAAATACAATTAGCTAAACACAGAAAAACACAGCTCTTGTAATTACATCCTGGTGATTATTTTTTTTCCATTTGAATATTAATGGCATATATTGCTGTATATTTGAACACCGCTGAATGTTTCAAACAAAATACAGATTCTCATAGTCAAAAATACTGGTGCAAAATTGTACTAAATTAGCAAGGGATTTGGCAGGAATAGCAACTACACCGCTATCCTCAGATGAAACATGGAACTGACAGGCTACAGTAAAAGCAGTGATAAACCAACCTCTCCCTGTCTGCATTCACCCTCAGACAGGAATGGGTCGTGCCATCAGCACAGAAATTCTGACTGGATTTGTGGTTTTCTGGATTACGGGGAGTCCACACAGTCATTGCTGAATACCCAGTAAAGCCTCCTTTTTTCCAGCACCTCTCAGGCTTGTTCATACGGCTGCTCCCTGTTCTGCTCTGGAGTCTCCCCATCCTGAATATTAAGGGCTTCATCTTCTAAACAATTACAAGAAATTACAATATAAAATGTTTTCTACGCCACCAGGAACTAATGACCAGTTTGCAGCTGCATAGCCTTAGGTGGCTTCAGTGCTTCATGGAGTGCAGATACTATAATATCCCTGTTTTATTCTTAAACTGATCTACAGTCATAAATCAGAATTATGATGAGGTTCTGTTCTGATGTAGCAGATGTTATGCTGTTGACTTCAGACAAATTTTGTCTGTGTGCATCAGCAGACTGTGTAATCTAGCCCTCATTAGTAGCCCCTGCATGGGTCAGTTCCTTTGTAGGAATATTTGATAGCAAAAGATTAACTGTAGAAGAATTTGACAGGTTTGCTACTATAGTTTTCTTGAAGGCATAACTCAACCAGCTGTTATCTAAGTTGTTCATTATGCATTAAACTCTTGTACTCTTGGTATGCGTTAATCTAGTCCTTCTATGTCTATAATAAGCAAAACATCTGTTTCTTCTTGTTCAATCAAAGTGCCTACCTCAAGAGTCCTACTTTTAAAATAATGTCATTTAAACACAAATCATAGATAGGGAGAATGCATTTCATTAACATATTTAATTTGCATATGAAACCAGCTTTTTCAGAACTCGGCAGGGAATTTCTGGTGGCAGCAGTATGTGGTTCGGTGGTTGGTTTTTTTTCTTTTTCCTCAACTTGTATACCAGAAAGTTATAGTAAGAAAAAAAAGAATGCAAATAAATATATGTATCAGCTCAGATGAGAGAGCTCAAACTGCAGTGAGAAAACGTTGTTGTGCATTTGGGATGTTGGCCATTCTAAACTTTCTTTTTAATAGAGCCTTATTCTTCTCTTATTATTGAGTCTTGGTTTATAGATCTCAGTTAAGCTTGACTTTTTTTAAGTCCAAGTAGAAATATACATGATACATGTAATAAAATACTAGAATAAAAACAGCTCATGCTGCTGTACAGGCTTAGCCCCTATGGGAGAATATACTATGTATTCTGTTTCAAGTCCCTGGAACAGAGCATTAACCTGTTAAGGAAGGAGGGTTGACAATACTGCCTCTATACTGTCATGCTTCTCGCAGGCAGCTTAAGGAGACCAGCATACCCCCTTAGTGTATTTTGCTAAATGCTGTGCACACAGAAGGAATGTATGGCATTAGCTGTTGCTGCAGCTCTCCTCATGTCCCCGTTCCTACCTGGTCTGCTCTGCAGATCCGGCCTCCCTCCACCTGCTTCTTTCCTCGAGTCACAACAACATTCATTTCTTGCAGTGTGGGGTGTTTTTACTGCGCATTGGAGCTTACCACAGATGGAAGTACCTGTGCGCTTCTCAGACTAGCATTACTGTGCACCATTTTCACTTGGTATTTCAGCAGATTGCATCATCTGTTTCTGTGCTTTAAGAAGGAATGTTTTGGGACTTTACAAGATGTTCAGAAATCCATGCTGAGTTGGACAACTCTCTCCTCACTAAAAAAGTGTGCCAAGGACTTTAACTCACAAATTGGGTGTGACAGAAATGATAGCATTCTTCCTTTTTTTTAATGTATTTTCATTGTTTAGACTACTTGTTTTACTTATTGACAATTAAAATAGATTTAGGTAGTGAGAAGCAATCATTAAAACCTTTCCTCTCCCAGGCTTCAATTCCTCTCTACTAATGCTCCTACCCCCTGTTCCCGAGCAGCCCTCTGGAGGTGCGAGACTATGCCGGGACACAGCGGTTCCTCTGCGGCTCCGCTCGGGCCGCAGCTCCCTCCGGAGCTCTGCACCCGCTCCCTCCCGCAGGGAATCCCCGTGGAACCGCTGTGGGAGGGCGGCGGCGAGAGCCCCTCCTGCCCTTGGCCCTCGGGAACCTTCCTCACCCTCGGCCCCTCACCACTGCCCGCCGGGCTCCGGCAGCATCTGAGCACAGAACCCGGTACAAGTCCCTGTTTCAGCCCAACTGAAGCCCCTCACCGCTTAACTCATGAGTGTTTCT
>JANRGW010013245.1:0-11729 GCA_024733675.1 Psilopsiagon aymara
CCACAAGTCAAAAACACAGTGCTGCACCAGCTACCAAGAAGGGGAAAAATGACTGCTACTGCTGAACCCATGACAATACGCTAATGGCTATTGTAAGACATAAAAAAAAATCTTCTCCAGATGATTCATAGAGACAAATTTGGGGATAAAGAGTGGTTAGAGATTGTGGGGGATGATACAAGGGAATTCAACCTTGACAAAGGGGCTGTTTCTGGACTTTACTGTCCCACACATAGGTTATATTACGTCCTTTTTCCTGGTTAGAAGCTTTTTCCCCAGTACTGCAGGATAGGAAAAAAGTATGGTGTAAAGAGGTTTTGGATCCTAATGAACAAACACTGTGAAAATGCCACTTGATTACTTTAAAAAAGTTTAAGAAATTCCTTTGGACGCTGATTGAAGAAAGAATATAATATACCAAAGGACATATGAAATGGCAGCAGTCAGCAAGGAGGCTGCTATTGTCACTCATCTATCTATAAAAAGGCCTTGCCAAAATTGTTGATGACAATATAAAGCCAAAGCTTTACTGAACAGTTGTCAATCTCTTTTCTCAGACCAATGTAATAATTTGCAGTATTTACAGGAAAGCTTGGGAGGAGGGGAAGAGGGGAGAGAGAAAAAAGCAAGCAATTGTCGAAATATACACCTTTATGGACCTATTAAACAATGATCACAATGTATCAAGTTTTTCTGTATTGCTATGCCTTTCCTATGAGATGGAGTGGTTGGAAATATCAAAGCAAGTAAGTTTCAGAGAATCAAAATCTGTTAAGAGAAAATCACCTGTTAGCATTATGGTTCTTAAATACCAAAACCCACCATAAAATGTACAGCTATTAAGACACATTCAGCCAGCCCACTGATAATTTCAGACTGTTTTTCATAATTACAAATACAGGTTGCTGGAGTACAGATATTTATCTGCCAGATATTCACTTGAAATTAACATTTGGTGATACCTAGTGTGAGTTAATGTGCTAAAACTGAAAATGGAAAAGGTTTGTCAGTGTTGCAGTCATTCACTTTTGAAGTTAAACAGGTGATACTCACTCTGCTTAAGTTAGCGAAAGTGCTGTTGACTTCAGGGGGTCCAGGTTTAATTTAATTGAGCTTTAGATCATCTTTAACCCTGTACTGGGTGCATCTAACCTTCAATCCTTTGTGTTCTCTGAAATCTTGGTTAAGAAATGGCAAGAGTGCCTTCATGCAATGACTCCTTGACGGTATTTCTCATAAAACTTTCCTGAATCTTCTCGAAATTCGTTTATAACATAAAATGGCATAAGGTGCATTTATAGGAAATGTTTTTTCTTGCAAATCCATACAGCCAGGCAGGAAAACAGAAGGTGTTTCCATTTTCAGTACCCTTGATAGTTATTCAACATTCTTCTGGAACATCACTCCTTCTATAAGCAGGAAAGGGTTGATGTTGTTGTTGTTTTGGGTTCCCAGCCCCCCCTTCCCAGACTTCAGAAGTAGCTCATCTAAAATTAGAGCCAGATGCCTTGCTAAGTCCTAAATAGCACTGTTTATTTTATGATGTCATTGTTTACTGGATTCAATCTCTGCATGAATCATAAGAATGCACCTCTGGTTCAGACTAAATGGCACCCAAAGCTCAGAGGACATCCTTATTTTCTTTCTCAGTATCCATTAAAGCCCTAGTGTGATAGAGAAATGCATTTATTTGAGTGAATGTAAAAGTAGTATAGCTCAGAGTGCTCATTCTTTTCCTACCTATCCACTCTGTCTGCTCACCATTCTTAAGGAGAATCAAACACCTCAGGCTTTAAAACTCAACAAAAATACATCACAGTCTGGTGATATCTGTTGCATTCCATAACTGGAACTTGTTTATGAACAATGCATTTGAAATGATAACAGCAATCCACTTCCTCTTTGTGTGGAAGCCAATATTTGACACATGTAGCTGGAAGGTAGATGTGTACTATTTAAATAAAAATTATACTGGCTAGGAATGTTTTGACTCAGATTCCCTGCCCTACCCCTCCTTCCCACATTGGCCAATATTATTGTTTTTAAAGTGAACCTCAATAAGAAAAATGTTTGTTTCAGTCAAATTTTTGTAAGAGAACTCAAAAAGATCCTGAAGACCACACAGACCTAGAACTCTCATCTCAGAAAACCCAATTGCTATGAAATTATATCTGAGATCAGATTGCAATGACTGCTTTGCTCTCCATATATATTTTGGTGGAATATCTACTATGCCTGAGAGGTTGACACTGTACTCTGGTTTCTCTAATTTAGACTGAATTCTTTGTTCAATATGAGGCGGAGAAAATACTTGAACTTCCATCATTAATATCTTAGAAAGCACTTTGGCTATCTCCAATGGACTGAAAGATGCTGGGGTCACCTCTTTGTTTCAGAAGGCAAAGGAAGTTATACCGTTATAAATATCTGGGTTTGTATTTGATCCTGAAAAATAAAAAGAAATTGCACAGAATTCTGATGATAGAAGTGGAGTGAAAGCGAGCATGAAAGAGAAGAGTCGACAGTTCTGAATGCCCAAAAAAAGCAAATTCACACAATAAGGTTCGTGGTAAATTAGAAAATGTAACAGGACAAAATTAAATAAAAAGGTAGTAAAGAAAATCTTGCTTTTGTAATCACAAATACAAACTGCAGTATATAACCTGGGTAGATTAGTAGATTAGTATAGCAGAAAGGATCTGTGGTGAGGGAGTTATATTAGGTGGCAAACTGAATACATTCCATATTGGATCACTAGACCCCCCTACTGCAAAAAAGACAATGAAACTGTTTCAGGAAAGGTATAAGTTGTCTGAGGGTAGCTGCTGTTGGGAAGCACTCGCTTGGAAGACTGAATCACACGCTATGATTTACAAAAAAGAGGTGACAAACTGGAGACAATCTGCTAAAAAGAAACAAGAAGGCTGAGGATTCTGTAAACCCTGGACACTGAGGTAAGGATCAAAAGTGTTAAAAGGTAGTTATACCGATTTTGGCATTTGTTCATCATTTGTTTGCGACATATTACATATGATGAAAAATACAAGTAGTGTTAAGCATTGGCAGAGCTGTAGTGTTTCTGGAAGTTTGATGAACAGGTTAGATGAAAATATGCTGGGAGTGCCTCAGGTATATTTAATCCCGCCATGAAGATGAGAACAGATGGAACTACACTTCCAACTAACTCCAGCCTCGCTTTTCCACATGTCTGTGCCTTCAAGCTTCTCTGCTTTTTTTTTCTGCCAAGGAAGTGGCAGTTTGTTGGTGAGCAGAAGTGTTATCATACAAGGAGTCCACAAACCAGACTGAAGAGGAAGGAAAAACTTTAAAGTCATTCTCAGTTATGTTCATTACTTTTTGAAACATGGATACTATGCTATTTTTAGCAAAGCTCCTGGAAGCACAACATGCTGAATATTCATTATCCACAAGAAAAGCTACAAGAGATGGTGAGTAATATTGTTCAATTCTTTCTTTCTTCAAAAAATGGGCAAGGCTCAAAGCTATGTATAAAGTACTTGAAGTTGTTTGTATGGTATTTTTCAATTAGATGTGACCAGACAACTTTCAGCAGAAGATAAATCTCTCTCAAACCCCTCCCCCACATTTTTAATAATTTAAAATACATTTTTATTCAAGAACTAACAGGCTCCATGGCTGGCTGATTTCCTGATGACTTGCCTATGAGCTCAGCTGCCAAATTGGGAAGACCTGGTCAAAGACTCCATTAGTGCGTCAATATTTCTTAACTTCCAAAAGGCAGGTGAGCTCAAACTGGAGGTCAATCAGGAATTGAACTTCCTTGTGAAATGGACTCAATTTCCTTTGTACTGCTGAAAACATTTGCCATAACTTTCAAGGGAAATTAAAAATTTCCATGAGAAGTCGCAGAAAACATTTTCCCGTATGGAAATTAATTTGTCTTCATATATGGGCTTGTACAACATACGCCACAGAGAAGGGACACAAGGGAAGTAATAAAATAGTTGCTTAAGGGATCAGCGCTCACACAGTGTGAAGCATGAGAGAGTGGTCCTCCTGTGAGGGGGAAGGAAAAAAAAAGTGATCACACAGTTAAATAATATTATACATGCGCAAGAACAAGCTGATTTTCTGAGTACATTTAGCATTCCCTAGGAAGGGAATCTTCCCAAGTGCTCTCCTAGTTAATGGTCTTCTGAAATAGATTTTATGCATATAAAACTGATTTGAGTTCGCAGCAGCACATCTCATGACTCAGTATAGCAAACAGCCAGCTGAAGATCACTGTCTCACTGACAACCTCATTCTCCTCAGTTCTATTTCAGAGCTCACAGCTACCTGAAATAGATTGCTTTGCATTAAAAATAGTCTGCTGTGTAGCACAGTGTACCTTTGAAAACCTGCATCATTTGCAGAATCCTAAATAAAAGGTAGAATGGACTACCAGATGACCCAGCTCATCTTTCTCTGTAGCCATGGCATGATGGTGTCAGTTCAGGTTAGTGATGTGTGCCAAATAGCTATGGATATTTTACCTGTGAGGACTAAAAGATCTAATTGCCAGTAAGATTTCTATTGTGAATGAAATCTCACTAATGAGTAGTACAATTTCCATGGGAATTCAATAGGAGCAAGAGTTATCATTGCATTTTTAGGTGTAGGCAATTTATGAAGAACTATATGCAGTAAACCTTCTATAGCTGGATCAAAGCTGCATATAAGCTTTGGCCCCAGACACCTTATGGCATCTTCTACATAACACTATCCAAAGCTGCTCCTGACAACAGCTGAAGAGTTCGTGTACATCACAGACCCTTCCAGTAGGCAGCTGACATGCAGCTCCTCCTTCTTGGAGGGGCAAGTTAATTTACTAGTCCAGATTTAAGCCATTCTATAATTGTCTGAAGTGCTTGGGAATGCTCATGGCATGTTTAATTTACTGCTATAGATACCATCCACAGGAAACAAAGCAAAAAAACACCAAAACAATAAAAATATTAAAATGGTCAAAATGTCCACCTGCCATCAAGAGAACGACCAGACCTAAACAAGATGAGGGAAATTATTCAGTAACATTTCTTTACGCGCACACATGCATGAATATACACGTCACATGAAGACTCAACTACTTAACCAGTGTATCTCCACCCTTCTTTCACTTCTGCAAAGATCTTTTTTCTACCACTTCTTTAGGTGTTGTTTTCATCTAAAGTACAAAAGAATCTTCCAGATGTACTCAGCTGGAAGTAGTCAAATTACGTATAGTAAGAAAGCCAGAAAATATAAATAAATTCTGTGCCAGAAATACCTGATATGTGGTAAATGGAGAAAAACAAACAAACAAAAAAACCCGAAAACATCAACAAAACAAACAAACAAAAAAAAACCCAAAACAAAACCACCTCATCCCCTAAACAAAAACAGAACAAAAAGAATACCACCACCAGAAGAAAATGAAGGGCAAGTCGTGGACACCCCACAAATAAGGTGGATCAAAAATTGTCATCTATACTTCTTCCTAGCTGTGTTACAGATTTTCTTGCAACTCAGGAAAGTCATTCAGCATCAGATTTGTATTTTCCACATAAGCACATTGAATCTGATGTCACTTAGAAGCAGCTTTTGAACTTGAAACTTTCATATTTTTAAATTGTTTCGTATTCTTTAGATAGAAACAGCCATAAGGACACAAAATACTATTTCTAAGTCTGGAGTGGCTTTTAAGTTCTGTTCAACCATGTCTCGATATGCAAAAAGGAAAAATTAACAACAGGCAAATTCACTTGGCGCTTCATCTGATAAAATAGTAATGATTATTTTATTAGAAAAAGGAATGAGCCAAAAGGAAGAGGAAAAACTTATAACAGCTTGTATTTTTGCTCTAAATTTGCATGCCTGTATTTATATTGCTGGTATGATATCAAATGAGAATAGTACCCTAAGTAAAGGTAAGTAGAAAGATTAGTAATTCAAGACAGAAACAGAGAAAGTATGTCACATAAAGAAGAGATTTCTTAACATGTATAATCCTAGAGAAAGGCAGTGCTCAGGGAAAGACACACTTCCTTTTGCCTTCCAGAAGGCTGTTTTTTTTTGAGGTGTTATTCGTCCCTGTTCCTAACAGCTGTATACACTACATTTGATTCTTTTTGTCTCTAAGAATTTCATACAGCAAGAAAAACATTTGTCCCCTGCCAGAATTTCAGATGAATAGACTGTGAGGTATAAAGCAGATTTACATCATTATTCTTTGGTATATAAAAATTAATAGATCATCTCTAATGATTAGACCTCTTGACCTTCAATTATTTTGCATAGATTTGGGTTATTTGTTGACTGGCTTGTAGTCAAAAGACACATGTAGCTATAAACAATAAAATTCATAAAATGAGTTAACCCAGACAAGGAAGTAAAGTGTTGTGAGATAATTTGGCACAGAAATACATATGATTTCAATTTGTGGATAACCTACAAATCCAGGTAACGCTCAATTTTACTTGCATAGACAGGAGCTGAAATCTCCTAACTGTCCATGTGATCTAACAAGCTGGCATAACAACTTTACCGAACAGCTTGTTATGACAGTAACCCACCTATGTGCTGACTTCCTGCACAGGCCACACAGACAGCACTGTTCCAGCAGGGTCAGGCCCATTCAATGTACGTTTGCAAATCATAAAGCTGAATCCTTCAATATATTATATTACAAACTCATACTGCAGTGTTTAGAAATGAGATACTATTCATTGAAGTCTGTTGGATTCTTGTGCAAAAGTTAAGGAACTTTCACAGTTTTATGTCTAATTCAGCACCAGAAAGAAAGGAAGGAGGTCAATGATATAGAAAAGACCCCAGGAATCATAATGGAGTAAGTGATCCAGATGAGAAGTCCAACCTATTAAAGTACTCTTCCCGTTGCCTCCTTTTCCAAACTGGCAAAGTTGTACCCCATTATCTAGTATAATCTGCCTTAAAAAAAACTCAAACAAAAAAAAACCTTCACACCAGCATTTATTGTCAATGTGTGAAAACCCAAAGCTTAAAGATGCCCAGTTTAGTGTGTTCATGTGTAAGATGCTGTGGTGGGGGTAGAGGCTCTAGGAAGGGGGACCTGAGGAAGTCTGACCTTGTGAGGAAAGGATCTCTGAGTAGGAAGAAAAATCTCAGATGAACTTTGGGGTATGGCTGGTACAAGGGCAGGAAGGAAATGACTGTGTGGAGGAATGGGCTTGTGGAAGTGTTGAGATGAACCAGAGGCTCCTTAGACTGGAGCTGGCAACTTGGGGCAGATCAGATCTCAGTTTGAGTGGTGAGTCACACACCTCATACACAATATAGCCAAGCTCCCATCTTAACACCACTCATCCAGCATCTGCATGCATGCACAAACTCTTTTCACATATTCTTTATATTTTGAAATTTATCTAGCCCACAGGTCATTAATGGATTTTGTTATGGTGAAGGCACAATAGGACTCTCCCATTTAGTGACATAATGGTATTGCTACTTTTGTACTTGTTTGGTAAAAGACTAGCCTAATAAAGTCATAAAGGGTATCCTTTTAAATGTTTTGAATAAAAACATACCTTGTTCCCTAATAAAGGACCATAAAAATCTGAAAGTAGACAAAAATCTGCAGCACTGGAACCAGGCTTTGCTCTTTATGTTTTATACCTTTTTTTGTTTCTTATCTTGCAAAAATAGCAACTAACTGAAAAAAATGCATCTGGAGATGATTTCTCACTTCTTTTTTTTTCTTTTTTTCTAGTTTGCATCCAGCTGTTTAATTATACATGTTCTAAATAACAGAATTACACAGAAGCTGACTGGCTAGGGTGGTGTAGAGTGGGTGCAGGGGAGAAAGGGCTTAAATTAACACCTGAGGATGAGGGAAACTAATTAAAAAAATTACCTAATATGCATAAACAAAATAACTCGAAGGGAGAAAAGAAAGTCATGGAAGTCACAAAAAATGGAAAATGAAAGAAGATCATATAATTCACAGCTCCTTTAGGAATCCTGAATATTAAATGAGTCACAATAGAACTAAACTAAGTTTTAAAACACTGGTTTCTTGACTGTCTACCATCAGAAATCTAGAGACACAAGCCCATCATCTTGCAGAGATCTCCAGAGACGAAAAGACTGTAGAAGTGCATAGTGACCTAGATTAAGACGACGACGCTTCAAAAGCACAAGTTGGAATATTCCCTATTTCATCTTGATTTGTGAATAATTCATCATTTTAAACCACAGGGGTTTTAAAACTTAGATGCAGACTTAGATGCATAATTATTGAATTTCCTTTGATCCATGTTGTTTGTTTAATCAGTTACCTAACATTAGGAAGTATGCTTCATAACAATTGTAATTTGACATACAATAGAAAAGGGGAAATAAGAAAAGGCTTGAAAAATACTAAAGCATGCAAAGGCATTTTTACAAATCTTTTCAGCATTTCTGAGTGTAAAGGCTTTGTTTCCCACATAAGAAAAGGGATAACTAGGGGTTAGGTCTTCATGATTCAGTTCAGTATGGCATTCTAATTTTGATTAAATCTTTGATTACAGCTGCCTAACTTCAATTATGAGTTTCTCTAGAACTATAGAAACTGCAGGAACTATAGGAAATATACAGGTGTCATATTTTGATGAAGTTCCAGTATCTATTTTTGTACAGTATAGCTTAAGTTAAGCTTGTTGAAACTGTTACTTGTACTAAACATGTACTGTTTTTTTCTATACAGAAAATATAAGATACTATCTAAGCCAATGAAATGTGTTAAATGAACCTTCTTTTGTGTTATTATACTGCAGTGTTCCTGTCAGCCATTTGATAGATGACTTCTATCCCAGATAAACTGTTTATAGAAAAAATGGCTGTAAATAGACTTAATTGCAAACTAAGATCTATTAATTCTCCCAAACAGATCAGTTTCATAACTTAGATGAACACAGCTCACTGTCTTTAGGTGTGAGGCTGTATTATGACCTGAAGACTTTTCCTGCTACTGAGCACAAACCAAAGCCATCTTTGAATTCTTTCCAGTGCTCAACAGGAGTGCAGCAATAGCAGCTCAATGCAAAGGTTGGATGACATTCACAGCTGCACTTTCTAAGCCGTCTGCTGGCCCTTGGAAAGAGTTATAATCCTGTATCTTCTAGTATCTCAGCCATCTAACTCACAGGAGCTCTACTTATTTGTGTGCATACACAAAGGCCATAATTAGGCCTGGAGAGCAGCAGCATCATAATAAGTCAAAGGAAACTATACTTATAGCATATTAAGTCACATTTAATGAAGATTAACCCATTTTTAGTCCATAATATTTTGTCCCATCAGTTTTTAAAAATTCTGTACCTGAAAATGCTGAAAAAGATGCAATTACAGACTGTTCAATCCAGAAAGCTCTTCTATCTTTGTTCAGCCAGAGCTGTAATTTGTTTAGGAGAGTATTAATTGCCCAAGAACGTGTGAAACAATGTTCATGTCAAAGGGCTGACTGAAGGACATGAAACTATCCTGAAGAATGCATCTCCAGTGATCTCCGCTTTTGGCAAACATTTCTCTTTCCTTTCAAATGTCTATTACTACTCAACCCATAAAACTTTATGGTTCAAACTCAGCTACATTAATGGAAACATTCCTCTTCTTCTGCAGAAAAAATTGGAATCTATGTGAAATCCTGCCCCTGTTGAAATATGTAACTTTTGACAAGTTTGTAACAGAACTAAGATTTAATTTGAGGTCTTAGTGCAAAGCCCTTTGAAGTCAGTGTAAAGATTGCATTGACTCAATGCATTTGGGATTAGATTTATGATCTATACAAAACTGCTACAAATGTAGCACTGTGTGATTCTCAACAGACCAAAGCAGCAGAACATTTTTTTAATGAAAGAATATAAGAACGGTTATCTTCTCTAATCTTTGCGTAGGACAGAGGGTAATGATGGGGTATGCGTGCAGTGAAACACCCTTCCATATCCTCCAAAATGGATACCAGCAGTGGTATTTCCTCTTTATAGCAGCCTACCCGAATTTTCCTTCTGTTGGCTTTTTGAACTCAACTAAGCTACTAGCATCCACAGCATCCTGCAGACACATAGTGGCAGCTGTGTGGAAAACACACTTTCTTGACTTCATTTTCAAGTTGATATTTGAGTATTTTATTTGTTGTTCTCTGGTTACTGTGTTCTGAGAAACACTGAATAATATTCCCTACCCATCTCCTACCTGACATGCACTATATCATATCCAGAATATCTGCTTTCTTTCATATCTTCTCAGGCAAAGGGTGCTAATTAGTGTCTCCTTACACAGAAGCTTACCATTGCCCTTGCTGCCATTCTTTATTACTATTCATTTCCTCTGAAACCTGAAAGGGAGCAACTGTAAAATTGCATGTATTGTTCAAGATGCAGGTGCACTGTGAATTTGAATAGTGGCATAACCACATTTCCTGCTTACTTCCTTACTCCTTTCCTAGAACTTCCTACCACCTGATTTTTCTTTTTTGACCACAATCGAGTACTATGGTTATGTTTCCAGAGCGCTAGTTGAAATCACTCCCAGATTTCTTCCTGTAATACTGGGAACTAATTTACAGATATCTGGCGTGTATGTAAATTTAGGATTATTTTCCCCGGAAAGCTCTACTGCCTTTTATCAACACTGAATTTCCTCTGTTATTTTATTGCCCAGTCACTTACTAGTGTAAGATTCTTCTCTCACAGCTGGATTCCCATTTGACTATGCTGAATAATTTTCTCTCATCAGCAAGTTTTGCCACCTCACTTTTCATCTTTTTTTTCCAGGACACCAACAGACATGCAAAGCAGCACGGAACTCCTCAGCATTTCTGCAGGGTGACTGTATCTTCCCTCCACTGTGAAGCTGTTCTAAAGTAGGAAAGGACTTTCTCTTTTAGCCCTCAAGTTTTGGTTTTTAAAAGAGCATTAAATGAGAAATATTGGTTGAATGTTTTTTGAGGGTGTAAACATATATATAATTAATTTTTATGTGTATGTCTCTATTAAGCCTTAATAACATGCTCCATCAAACTAATAGATTTACACCACAAAGCTTCTTTTGCAATAGATAAATCAGTGGTTCTTTTCCCCACTCCTCCCCCATCTGAATTTTTGTTGTTTTTTTTAAAGTAATGTCACTTCTGCCCCTTACTCTTTCTTTCCATTGAGACCATCTAAAGCACACCATCTAAAGTGTGCTATACAGCACACTCAAATAACTCAGGAGCTTCACCTCTGAACTCTACTGGTACTCCACACAAAAACCACATGGTCTTGGTGATCCTGTTTTAGTTGCACTTGTATAAAGTCCTCAGGTTTTATGTATTTCTTTCTTTTCAATGAAGATTCACTGACACCTGGTTTTGGAAATTCCTTTAAAAAAAACCATTTTTTCTTTATTTTCCAATTTAAAGACATTTGAAAAACTGGGGACCTTTGATTTTTTGCATTCCTAAAGAAGTTTGTCATCTTCTATTTAGAGAGTTTCAAACCAGGAGCAGATGCTGCCACAACAAAGTGTGTGACATCCATGCAGCCACATTCAAAACATGTGAGGTGATGTGGGACTCAGCAACATCAGCAACCATACCTTTCCTTCAACAAGATTATCCCAGGAAAGTGACCAGTTGTCGTGGTTTATGCCATAAATCAGCCACGCAGTTTGCTACATGGAGAATTGAAAGAATGCAACTCCCACAGGTTGAGATAAGAACAGTT
>JANRGW010013246.1:0-19549 GCA_024733675.1 Psilopsiagon aymara
CCATCAGTTCCATAGGCCCATCATAGAAGGACACCAAATTGGTCAGGCAGGATTTCCCCTTAGTGAAGCCATGCTGGCTATCATCAAGCACCTTGTTGTTTTTCATGTGCCTTAGCATGCCTTCCAGGAGAAAGTGCTCCAAGATTTTGCCAGGCACAGAGGTGAGACTGACTGGTCTGTTATTCAGACATTCTCACAGAGGTGAGAATGGACTGGTCATCCATTTTCCCCTTCTTGAAAATGGGGTTATATTCCCCTTTTTCCAGTAGTCAGGAACTTCACCTGACCGCCATGATTTTTCAAATATGATGGACAGTGGCTTAGCAACTTCATTTTCCAGCTCCTTCAGGACCTGTGGATGGATTTCATCAGGTCCCATGGACTTGTGTGCGTTCAGGTTCCTAAGATGGTCTGGAACCAGATCCTCTCCTACAGTTTGCCCAGGGTTTTTATTTTCACAATCCCTGCATCTGCCTTCCAAGACTTGGGTGGTGTGGTCAGAACATTTGCCAGTGAAGACTGAGGCACAGAAGTCATTAAAAACCTCAGCCTTCTCCAAATCCAGGGTAGCCAGTTCTCCGATATTTTCCTGAGGGGGCCTACTTTGTCCCCAATCTGTCTTTTATTTGCTATGTACCTATAGAATCCCTTCCTTTATCTTTCACATCCCTAGCCAATTTTAATTCTAAGTGGGCCTTAGCTTTCCTAACCTGGTCCCTATCTTCCCAGACAACATCTTTGTATTCTTCCCAGGACACCTGTCCTTGCTTCCACCTTTTATAAACCTCTTTTTTCCTTCGAATTTTCCTCAGCAGGTCCTTATCCGTCCAAGGTCTCCTGGCCCTCCTGCAGCACTTCATTCTAGTTGGGATGGGGTGCAACATACCTGAGCTTGCAGCATGTGATCCTTGAATATCAACCAACATTCTTGGCCCCCCCTGCCCTCTAGAGCTATATCCTGTGGAACCTTACTAAGCAGGTTCCTGAAGAGGCCAAAGTCTGCTCTCTTGAAGTCCAGGGCAGTGGGCTTGCTGCATGCTCTTCTCACTGTCCTGAGGATCTCTAATTCAACTATCTCATGATCATGTTTCTGGATGCTTTCTGATAAATACTAACAGAAACTTTGGAATATCATAGCATTACTTCTCATAGGCATCTATACATGTTTTCTTGTGAGTAAGCTCAGTATGACAATTTCAACAGCCCAGTTCTCTATTTATTGGGATCCCAGTGTAGGTGATAACACCACAGGTCCTGTGTATGTTGTACCATCTATATGTGGGCTACACAAAAATTGTGCAAACAAAATAACAGCTCTATGGAAGGTAAATTATCATATATGTAGGAAAGAATATGCATGTAAATTTGTGGAAGTATCTGTTAAGTAGTTTTGTTAAAATAGAGATGACATGATTCTGCTCTTGCTTGGGCCAATCATGCTATTCATGGACTAAATAATACATGTATTTTGGCAACCACCCTAGTACACAGAATGTAGCAGAGCAATAAACATGCTGAAGTTTATATATCCTACTCCTCAAATGAATTGTAAAAGGATTCTGAAAAATGATATAAAAATATATTATAAGTAAACGTTCTTTGGTGGATTTGCAGCTATTCCCTAGGCACTCTTATTTCTTCATTAGGGCCGACTACAAAAAAATCCCTTGGTGTAGTTGCATTAAAACATCTTTGCACTTTGTTGATTATTTCTCATGCAGAATTTGAAATCCCTCTGTATGAAGAAATATCTAGATTGTCCTGAGTCAGCTATATATTTCTACCTTTTGGCCTTCCTTTATTAATAAAAGACCTTTGATATATTTTCTGAGCTGAAGGGTATAAGAAAGAGAAAATTAATACAATGGAGAGTAAAGGACAAGCACTTGTTTTGTACTTTGCAGAATTGTTCTATTTCTAAAACTAAAAGTTATTTTCTTACAAGGTCTTTGCAGTCTCCATTAATCATTTCTTTAGCTAAATCTGCCTGTTAGCATATTTCTAGCTGCCACTGCATGCTCCCAGCATTTTCTTTAAGCAGCCCATGCATTTGTTTTTGACAGAGGTTGGCCTTAAGACAAAATCACCCTTTCAAATCAATAACCATCATGCAACAATTGTTGACTAAGCCAAAGTCTTCTCTTTCAGAACACAAGTCCAGTGGGAATACTGTATAATTTTAAATTTACTTTTATAGCAGGAGTCATCGTGTAATCCTGCTCTGTTTCTCTCCACCTTGTGGTCGTTTTGTATCATTGCAGTCAATTATTTCAGGGCCCAAACTAAACGTTGTTTTCTTGTGAATAAATCAAATCTTTAAGGATGATATCATTTTTCATTCATTTGTATATTAGCTAGATTATATAGATGAAATTTTTATCTGCCAGCTTCCTTTTAACAGAAAAAAAAGTTTTCTGTCTTGTTCAGGAAAAGACAATCTGTTTATTACATGCTTTGAACTTCATATATCATGTCACATATGCTTTCCTTATGATGCTTTGTCTTGAGACCTCAGGTGAGAGCACCTTAAAACCACTATGGATGATAGGAAAACAGCCTTCAGTGGATTTTATATAATTTAAATTGTTTAACATTCAAAAAGGGAGGAAGAGAGGATGGGAATCTGATTCTCCAATAAAATCAATGAGTCTATGCCCTTTCTCCTTTTCTGAAAGTTCAGACTGGAGCAGAGAAACAAAATGCCAGTTCTGATTATTGCTGTGCTCAATTTTGAAGCTAAGTGCCTAGAGATAGCATAAATTTAGGTGTTTTGGCTACCTCCATTGCTCACTGATACCTCATATTGAGAGGTAGTCATCTGAATGCTGGGGAAACCAACAGTTTCATCACCAAGATCACAACTAGCACTGGAAAAAGCAATATGCCCTCAATGCCACCTGGAAGTGCAAGTGCTGCATCTTTGGCTGGAAGCAGGACTTTGTCTTCATTGGGATTCACATGTATTTCCAGGTTTTCTCTTGTGCTTAACTCACAAATACATTCCCCTCCTCCCCATGAAAGAAAGAAAGAAACAAAGAAAAAAAAAAATCATGATTGCTCATGTTATTCAGTTTAGGAGTAATTACCTGAAAAGGGCTGGAAGTCCAGCATCTGCCATTCATAACACTCTTTTGAATTCTGAAGGATGAAGTAGAAATCTTTTAATTCCATGGGGCTAAAATGTTTTCTTGTTTTTACTTATAAACTGGAAACTTGAACCTCACTCTAGAGCTTAGGAGTTAAAGCCTCTGGGAAGGAAAAGAGAGACCTGGTGGCCCTTCATTAGTCAAATCAATACTAAATACTATTCACGAAGTGGAGCACCTGTTCATTGTCTCCCAGATGAATGCATCAACCATTATAATCACACTCATTCTGTCTTCCGTGCCAAATGAGTGTTCATTGATCCCAGGAATGGTTTTAGCTTAAGAAAAGAAAAAAAAGGAAAAGCACTTCCTTTCTCTAGACTCCACCTCAATGTGGCAATTAGGGCACCCCCATAAGAAGCACGTATTCCAGGAGCAGAACAGCTAACCTGCATAACAGAGGTGCATGCTTTTTCAATGTGTTCCTAGGTAAAAGCAGATCAAAGAAGGGATAGGGGATATTCCCAGCTTTAGTTTTTCTGAAACCTATTTGGAGTATGCTCTGAGGAAGCCAAAAGAAGATAGCCCTGTCAGTGATATAGGCAAAGATTTAGGTTACGAACTAGAACATGACTAGAGCATGAATTAGGCCTGGCACTACTCGGGTTTACTATGATTCAGCTCAGGTGGGCACTGGCTTTTAAAGATCCTCTGAGCACCTGCGGTAACAAGTAGCCAACTATTTCTACGGTTTTTGTATGCTGTCTATTATGCAAGATACTTAATCAATACATTTTTTTCCCCTTGATTAGAATTTCCTGTACTTCTTCCATTGCCTGTAATTTAGTGCTGTTTGTCTTCCCAAATAAAAGCTTTACAAAGCTATCAGTCATGCAGGGTTTCTAGCAGGTGAGTCATTAATTATTCATTCTGATGAGTGTGACCACTGCTGTGAGAGAGCCCCAGGAGGATTTCCAAAGGACCATTTGGTAATAAATATTCAACAATTTGTAATGTTTAGTTCTGATTCATGTCCCAGTACCCATCAATGCCTGGACATGTCCAGTATCCATACATAATATCTCCTTTTATCATCATTTAATGACATCAAAATCATGCATTGCACCATCTTGAAACAAAAAATTAACAGATTTTTGAAGTCACCTTGTCAAGGCTAAAAATACACTTCAGCCTTGTAAGTCCATAAACTCTCTTTAAATGCTTATTAAAGCTTATAAATGATGCTTTCACTTCAGTGAAGCTACGCTCATTTGCAGTGCAAGATGATTTCATAGGTTATTTGCAAGGTGAAGGGGAGCAGAATGGAAAGATGTGTGTAAAAATGACAGTAGCAGCAGGCAGCACCCTTTTATATGGACAAGAGTGATAGCTGGGAGGTATTTCCAACCCAAACCACAAAGTGAATAATTAAGTAAGATGGATTTAGAACATAGTATTTTGTTTTTTTTTTTTTCTTATCAGGCAAATTCGTACAATTCTTGTCAAGCTGATTTTGCAAATTTTTTTCCTAAGTAATAGAAATGTGAAAATCATACCAAATACCTGTGAGAATAAGAATCATCAAAACTTTTTAACGAGTGTTTCAATCTGTCATTTTTTTGTGTTCAAATTAACCCATGATTCCTGAGATAAAGTTGAAAACAAAGTGAACATTGACAGTGCCTTTCTCATTTTAAGCAAGCCCACACAGACAGACTCATGAAACATTTGACTGACAGGTGCTTCTTCAGTAAATGCCAATGTTGATGACATGGTAACACTGAAGTGCGAGGCTGAACCGAGTCTGACATCAGGAAGGTCACAAAGAAGAGTACGAAACTCAATATGAGGACGTATTACTGCAAATGAATAAATCTTGGTAGCAATCAGTGAACTTTCTTTTTTTTTTTCCCCCTTCAAACTTTTTTATTTCTCCTTTCTACAATGTGACAGAAAAAAAATAAGTTTCTTCAAACAAGAATGATAATCACGCAGAGTGGAAAAGACAGAGAATAAGGAAGTAAGTAGGCCTCAAATTTGTCAAAGTTGACAGTATAAGAAGTAAGAATAAAATTACTTTGGATATCTCTGATACTGAAATTATGACTAGGTAGTTATATACTTATTTACGCTTTCAGTAGCACCACTAATATTAATTGCATGATGCACCCAAATGCGAAACCAATGTAAATTGGAATAAAAGTGCTTCTTTATATTAGGCATTCGAAACTTGTCAAATTTGAGAAGCAATTACTAGATCTCCAAAACCTGAACTGAATAAAACATTTATATAGATAGTTTAAACAAATAAATTAGCTTGACTATTTATAGTTTTTAAAAATGAACCTCTCTGTTATCTAAAATTTCACAGTGAAGTAAGTAATACAGTAAATGAAAAATGTTGGATTGTTAGGCACAGAGACTGGATTGATTTTACTCAACTTTAACCTGAAAGTTAAGCATCTTGTCTAGGCTAGTTGAGAGGACTCCACCTATAGTCCATGAAGGGAGAGAGATATCCCCAGAGAGTAGTTTATCAACCGCTAAGATTCTGTCTGAGATAGATAGGACAGGATGTCCTCAGGAAGTACCTGTCTCTTTCTCTTGGAAACTGAGAAAGCCTGCACAAATCTCTTAGGTGCGATGCCTCATGTCTGGATGGTTAATGTTGAGTAAGCTGAATTCTGCCCTAAGTTCCCCAGGTTGTTTTGAGTTATCAGGGAATGAAGTGGTTTTGGACTGACTCTTAACAGAGTGTCCTGTTGTATTAAAAGGGCAAATCACTCACTATGGATATGTAAAACTAATTAGCATCATTTTAGAAAGAAAGGTTCACAGAAACATGACATGAGAACTTCTAAGTATTCTTATATTTAGAAGACTCTCATTTCAGGCCCTTAAGCGCTTACAGTTTGGACTCAGGAAATCACAAATCTATTACCACTTTCTTTGTAGTGAATTCTCATTGACTATAGATTTTTGACAGAAAAATTATTTTTCATCTAGAAGCAAGCTACTATATTCTGAACAGGTTTAGTGAGTGGAAGAATAGAATCACAGAACCATTTCAGTTGGAGAATAACTTAAGATCGAGTCTAACCATTAACCTAACACTGCTAAGTCCAGCACTAAACAGTGTCCCTAAGTGCCATGTTTACACATCTTTAAAATACGTCAAGAGATTGTGACTCAAAAATGCCCAATGAGATACAAAAGAAGATGCTTAAGAAGGGATTATAGCCTTGTATTATAGCCTCTTCATTAACTGTCCAGTGTGGCTGTGCCTCAACTTCATGACCCAGTCAGTGCATGAAGGAGCTATTCTAAACTCTCCTTTACTTATATTTTTCCAGTCTAGGATTCACATAGCCCTAAAATTTCTTCATAAAATGTTTTTATTACCCTCACAGCATGCAGCAAATAGAAACAATACAATAGAAATAATACATTTTGGCGTGTCTCAGAGGACAGGGTAGAGAATTGACATGACAAGGGTTAATGGCTTCAAGATGAAAGAATGTAGGTCTAGATTAGACATTAGGAATAAATCGTTTGCTGAGAGGGTGGTGAGACACTGGCACAGGTTGCCCAGAGAAGCTGTGGCTGCCCCATTCCTGGCAGTTTTCCAGGCAGGTTGGACTGAGCTTGGAGCAACCTGCTCCAGTGGAAGGTGTCCCTGCTCATGTCAGGGGGCTGGAACTGGATCATGTTTATAGTCCTTTCCAATCCAAATTATTCTAGAATTCTATGACATAGTCTGAGTAGTTGACTGTGATGGCTGAAGTTACTTTAGAGCTCCTTGTTAGTGTTCCGTCAGTCTGAGAAACCATATCCTGGTGATAAAGAGTATTTATTCACAGCTCTGCTCTTACATGCTGCTATCTCCATTTACTCTGTTCACTTCACATGCTTGAAATCTTTCCATTTATCTAGCAGAGTTACTCAAATTGGATATCTGGTGCCTCCTAAAGCAACATGATTCTTAATGTGGAATAAATAGAAAGGGAATAAAAAGGTAGTCCACAAGGTCTTCCAAGGTATTTTAAAGATCTTAAAGGCATTAGCTAACCAAGTAGCTGTGGCAGGGGGGCAGAGAATAGGGGCTGCAGACAATTCATCACACAGTGTTTCTGCCACTGCTTCGTCATCACACTCTTCCCCTGCTCCAGTGTGGGTTCCCTCTCACAGGAGACAGACCTCCATGAACTTCTCCAACATAAGTCCTTCCCATGGGCTGCAGTTCTTCACAAACAGCTCCAGTGTGGGTCACTTCCATGAGGTGCAGTCCTTCAGGAGCAGGCTGCTCCAGGGGGAGTCACCCACAGGGTCACAAGTCCTGCAGCAAACCTGCTCTAGTGTGGACTCATCTCTCTGCAGTGCCACAGGTCGTCAGGAGCCTGCTCCACTACAGGCTTCCCACGGGATCATAGCTTCCTTCTGGCATCTACCTGCTCAACCATGGACCTCCATGGGCTGCAGGGGCACATTTTGCCTCACCATGATCTGCACCATGGGTTGCAAGGGAATCTCAGCTCCAGCGCCTGCAGCACCTCCTTGCCTCCTTCCTCACTGACCTTGGTGTCTGCAGAACTGTTTTCTCTCACGTATCTCACTTCTTTCTCCCAGATGCTGTTGCACAGCACATTTCTCCCCTTTCTTAAATGTTAAATGTGTTATCACAGAGGTGCTACCACCATCTCTGATAAGCTCAGCTTTGGTCTGTCTTAGAGCTGGCTGGCATTGGCTCTGTTAGACACAGAGCTTCTGACAGCAGCTTTTCGCAGAAGCCACCTCTGTAGCTCCCCACTCCCAAAACCTTGCAATGCAAACCCAATATACTGTTCAAGCCATGCCCTCAGTTACTGCAGTCTGTCCTGGTTAGTTAAATTGTTTCTGTTCCTCCTCTGCATGACATTACTCTCTGTCCTGTATGATTTGCTAATGAACCTCAAGCATGACAAGCCTACAAGCAGGAGACTGAATCTGTTAGACCCAAGGTTGAGGCTGTGTCTGAACATGTCCACATAGTCAGTGACGCACGGATGTGCATGTGCTCATGGGCTGGGAGAGTGAAGTCACCTGTATGTTTTTGCAAGTAAGTTCTAATCCTGGCTGCTGTAAGAAGGGACACAGAATCAAGTCTCAATGCTGTTTACTGTGATGAAAGTGCTGCTAGTGCATTTATAGCTGCCATTAAAGGTACTACTCTGTCAATCTGTATGAATGGATGCATGTACGTGTTTGTATTATACATATGTTTGTGCATTGTGTGTGCACAAACATGCGTCTTTACAGTGCATGATTAGCCTTGCTGCTGTCAGCACACAGGCTTGGGAACAGGACGAAATAGACTAGAGAAGAGAAATCCCTTGAGTCTTCAGATCCCCCAGATTTGACTTCCCTTAACAATTAGAAAACTGAATGTCATCTAAATGCATTCAGTGATTTGTGAAAAATGGTATGTGCTCTGGCTGTTAATATTACACAGAATTTTTACCTGTGGAGTTTTAAACCTAAACTCAGGTTCATTTTTTTTAAATCTTGATTTAGAAATATTGATTTTAGACATAAAATTGATATAATTAATGTTAAGGACGGTTAAATGGGCTCATATTATATACTCAAGCAGAAAAAAATCCAGGAGACACTGGTGATTAAAAAAACCACAGGAAAACCAGGTGAATTCCCTAAAGAATGAGGAAGGACAGACACCGGACCTATTTTTAAAAAGGGGTAAAAGAGAAGACCTCGGTCCATCAGCTTAGCCTCAATACCTGAAACATTCTGGAACAGCTTGTTAATTAGTCTGGAGGCACCCTGAGGATAAGGTGATGGGGAACAGCTGACATGGATTTGTCACAAAAAAAGTCATTTCAAATCAATCCAAGTTCTTTCTGTGGCAGGGTAATTGCCTAGTGGACAAGGGAGAATCTGTAGATTTGATGTGTCTTGACATTAGTAAGCATTTTCACACAGTCCCATTTGGCACTGTCATAAACAAGCTACAGAGGAACACAGTATAGCAGAAATTGTCATATGGAAGGGTGCACAATGGCCTGAAAAGCTGAGCTCATTCACTACCCAACAGAGACCATAAAATCCATCAAATCTGAAGGATTTTCCAGTAAAATTAACCAACATAACTGACAACAATATAATGCCAATTACTGAGCAGCAAAATCCAGTACCGGTATAATTAATTTATTGAATAATTGATTAATTCATAGCACAAGGAAAGCTTTCGGTGGCATCTGTTGAAACCTTGTTATTGGAGGCATTGAAGAGTGAGTTAGATTACTGTATGTTAGGGGTAGTTTTTTGTAAACTTGTTGGATAGATGTCACTAAACGGATGTTTGATGCTCCCTTTCTCTCTATGATCTGTTCTGTACTTTCTCCTTGACTTTCACAGCTTCTGATATTTGGGATGGTCACTTCCTACCTCAAGCCTTACTGTATTTCATAAAATCCTTAACATCTTTCACAGAATCTAAAATACAGGCACTGCCTGTCACAGTTTATAAAGGTTTTGGTATGAAATCACTTATTAAGCACAAAGTTTTCTCATTATGTTTCAAATACAAAGTTATTTCTGCCATAATTTTCGAGTGATAGCTAGAAGTTTAAGAGTTATCAGGCTGCCTATTGTGTGTGTGTATATATAGATGTATTAAACAGAAAGATTGTATATAATTTCCTTTAATTATATCTTTGCCTATTAAAAGCCAACTGAATGCATTTTGTACCACATGATCAATGGTGTTAAATCACTTGCATTCCATTGCTGAAAACTTATTTTTGAGATTCAGTACTTGAGGCTATAATAATTTCCTAATTGTAAATCTCAAAATTATGTTCTGCCTAAATTACAGTGTAACTTGCAGCAGTACATGCTTTGTACCCAAATATAGGGTTTCTTGTTTTGTATGAACTGCAAAAGCATTCTGTTAAAGATGGTTTTGCATAAACTTGCATTTGCTTTACTGATTCAGGGTGTTTATAGAATAATTATATTTTTGTAACATCTTTCTTTCACACTACACACACAGTGAAAGAACTTTGAAGTTATAAATTCAGATATTTCAATTCAGGAAACCGCAGAGTGCTGAAATTCTGTGGTTTGGGTTTTATTTGTCCATAGGTTTGTTTGTTGTGGTTTTGTGTTGGTTTTATTTTTTTAAGCCATCTGCTAGGTGAACGTCATTGGGCAGTGTTAGATCACAGTTTCATAATATTCTTTGTGTTTGTAGGTTCTGCTTCTGAGTGTGGTCCTGAAGCTGCTCTTAGCTGCCAGATAAATAGACTTGGCAAACCACATGCAAACTGGAGAGAAAGATTTGTTTCCTTGTAATGAAAAGGTAAGCAAATTCTGTCTGTAGTTAATGATAACAAAGATGCTTTCAAAAAACCTCTTTCATTTCCTCACCTTACCAGCAAACACTAACCTCAGAAAGGAAAATTGCAGTGTGAGAGCTCAGAGGGAACTACTACAAGACTTTGAGTATGACACTTATTCAGACATGGCTGCTTCTAAGCAGCTTCCCACCCAGCATGCAGTCACCCAGGATAATCCTCTACTTGCCTTAAACAGTGATGCTCTCCCTACAGATAGGGAAGACTCTCAAAACCTATCAAAATATCTGTGTAGAGTCTGTCAGAGGCACCCTGCTTCTTCTGGCCTACCTTATGATTCGGGGTTTTCTTCCAGAGACCAAGTGTCCTTCAGCTGTAGCAGTCATTTTTCTCCTTCTTAGTACCAGGTGCAGTGCTGTGGTTTTGACTTTCAGCCTGAAAACTGCGCTGATAACACCGATGTTTTTAGTTGGTGCTCAGTAATGTTTACTCTGACCAAGGACTTTCTGAGCCTCATGCTCTGCCAGGGAGGAGGGGAAGCAGGGAGGAAGCAGAGACAGAACACCTGATCCAAACTGACCAAAGAGGTATTCCATACCACAGCACATCATGCCCAGTATATAAACTGGGGGCAGTTACCCATAAGGGTTAGATCACTGCTCAGTCAGGCTGGGTATCATTTGGGGTGAGCGATTGTATTCTCTTCCCTTGTTATTTCCCTTATCATTATTATTGTTGGTGGTAGAAGTAGTGATTTGTGTTATACCTTAGTTACTGGACTGTTCTTATCTCAACCTGTGGAAGTTACATTCCTTCGATTCTCCTCCCCATCCCTCCAGGAGTGGGGGGAGGAAGGTGGATGGGGAGTGAGTGAGCTGCTGTGTGGTTCTGGGTTGCCAGCTGGACTTAAACCATGACACCAAGGTAGAAGAAGGAAGGGGTGTGAAAAAAGGTATCCTGGATCTAATCCCATCACTGAGTTAAAAATAAGGCATTTTGCCATAAGGTGTATTTAGCTCATTAAACAACTCTCAGCAATGTAACTTATTTTTGCTGAAATATCTAGAAATCCAGTCTCATGGATAGTTAAATTGAGCTCAGTGAGGCCACAGTGAGGAGGCCATTATAAAATTTGTATCTCAGGTATCATAAATAGATTCAAGATCATCTATGCATAAACCAGACAGCACAGTCATACTGCTGTTTTTCTTGCGTTACACAAATATTTCCTTTCAATTTCACCTCTGCTTAAGCCCTGATTCATCTTACCTACATTTATGTACCTAAGAGAGGTACTTAGAGATGGAAGCATAAGCATATTTAGCAGTTAAGGAGAAAGGCACCTCCACAGGTTAGTTCATAATAGTCTAAACTGATGGTAGATGTGCTTGTCCCTTCTCTGAAAGAGCCAGTGACTACAGCATTCATGTTCCCAAATTAGGTCCTTCAGTTAATTAGATCAATCAGGATCCATCTGGGGCACTGTCTTAAATTAGAATAAACATTGCTGCTCTTTTTCTTTGTGCCTCTTTTTTTTTTTTTTTTTTAACAGTACCTGAACAATAAAATCTTATACTTGAGTACTTTTTGCTCCATGCTGCAATCTAATATAATAACACAGCATAAGCAAATAGCAAGTTGATATTAAGCTGTGATCCTGGCAGACTTTCTAAGCCAATTGGGTCAATGTAGATCAGGTTTATGCCTGCAGGGAGTAGTTGTAGCCATACGCTAAATGATTCAGAGAGCCAGAGGAGAGCAGGAACAATAGGACTGCCTTGGGTCTTCGTATTAATGTAAAAAATACAGTGGAGGAAAGTGCTTGACGTAGACTGCAAGACCCTAGCTTCTGGCCTGTGCAAAAATGCTGATTCCAACTTGTAATATCCCTAGTGGCAATAACTACTCAGAGGATGCCATCTTGTCTGCTGGACATCTGTATGTCTGCAAATGCTGACTGTACTTAGTATATTGGCAGGGACTGTGGGGATGGAGGCCAGAATGTATGCATGTGGTTGTTAAAATCCTAAGCTGAACCCTCCAATGAATATTGTAAACATATCTTCAACACAGCAGGAACAATTCTACATGAGCATTATGCTTCTTTTCCAGGAGGAACGTTGACACAAATTCTCATAAAAAAGGAATGAGCACCAGAAGTCTGTTGACTACAGTGTAGCTGAAATGGGTAAATGAATGAGATCCTATTGCTGCAGGAAGAGTCAGACAGTAAGCATGAATCACAAGATATCTGGGAAAACAAAGAATGAGGGTTAAATCACAGATGTGGCAGTCCAGGTTCATTTCTTGTACATTACGTATCAGGTGTGATGCTCACATACAAGAAAGATGGGCAGGAAGGTGTGTGGGTGATCTTTATACAACCAAATTCTCTCTATATGTATTTTTAAAGGGTGAATGAAAGTTCTGTTACATGAAAGAAAAATTAAATGGTTGAACTCAAAGTGTCTGTAACATATTGCCTCCTTCGTCTTTTTTTCCTCATCTGTAAAATAGGGATAATAATCTTACCCTGCTGCCCACTATCTACACAGTGAGATTCCCATTCAGAGATTTTAAGGTCAGAGGCTCAAATAGTACATCATATGGGATATGCTTGGATGCATAAAATTTCATTCATTATTCCTGTACTTAGCTTATTAATTGACTTTTGATTAAACAGTAGCCTGTTTTGTAGAGTTTCTGAGATTTTTTGAAGACTGTAGAACATGGTCTGTCTTCCCTGATAGCTTTTGATTGAAAATATGTCTGGTTTCTAGCTTGAATCAATCTAGGTTCAGCCACTGTTTCTTGAAATGCACTTCTTTCTTAGTCTGTAAATCTCACAAGGGTAGCACAGTGGCACTTGAACTTAGTACTACTAGCTATCCATATTATAAGGGCAAGAGTTTTACTTGGCTGCAGTAATAATACTTGGTGTGGGGAAATGTGGGGGAAAGGTTTGATCTAAAGGCATTTGAATTACCATCAGTTCTCCTCAGCCTGCCTTAAATGTATTAACATTCCCATTTTCTTGGCAAAGGGAAATAATGGTAAGTGTCACATTACAGGGCAATTTGAGCCCGTTCATTATAAGCATATGAGAGATATTTTCTCAGCAGTGCTAGCATCAGAATACAATGCATTTCCAAATGCAGCAAATCACTGCAATAGCCAAATGGTCAAAGAAATTAATTCAGATAAAGAGTAAGAAAGCCTAACAGTTTTAATTTCTTTTTATCCTTTCAAACATAAAACAACATTTAAATACAGAATTTATTACACTTCTTTTCACCTGATAAAGAAACAAATTTCTGCTGATAATTTTTAAACTCCCTTTGCTATAGTTGAACCATTTTATGCTCATTCTGCCTCCTGATGGTTTGTTGATAATCATATGATAGGGTAGATTCCAGCCCTGAGTATTGGAGCGTGGGTATGTTAGCAAAGGTGGATTACTGTCCTTTTGGCACAATACCTCTATGCCATGCACAGATGCATGCTTTAAAATCAAGAAAAAGCCCAAACCTAAAATGCAGTGGCTTTGACCCTTCTGTCAGTTCTGCTACAGTACTTTGTGAAAGGAACTGAACTGGAATATAGCAGTATTGACATGAGTAAATATCCCAGTAAAAATAGAAAACCCTGAAATGTATTGACCTCCAGCTTGATCTCTCTGGTCCGATATTGCTGGATGGTAACTGTTGAAAGGAAAGGAGAGGAACATTTGTACTCCCTTGCAAAGAAGAGCAGAGATACGTGAGGCACCTATAAGGCTAGGGCACATCTTTCTTGGCTAGGGAATATATTTTATGATTTGGAGTAGTGACAGACTTGTAGACAGAGATAGGAAAAAACCAAAACAATCAAATCCAAAATGCTCTTTGAAGATTTTCCTTCTAGGTTATCACAAAGGAAAAAATATTGTTGATTATCCCCACAGTCATACACAGTTGAATTAAAAAAAGCTTATCTCTTGCCTCTGTCAATTTATATTGCAAATTACAGTAGGATAGCATTGTATCTGAAAGATACTATACATTGTAGCACACCACAGTCTCCTACTTTATATATTTCTGTCTCGGGCAACAAATGCATCCCTGATAAAGAAATGTCACAGCTGCAGAAGACAGCGTTCACAGTGTTGAGCTTTTTCTAGAATTCCAAGATGTATTCAAGAATTAGGGAATACTGAATCATTTTAGCTATAGAATTATTTTAATTGACACTTGGCTTTGGAAGCAGGTTATTTATATGGAGTATTTTCTCTGTCACAATCAAAAGGCATACTTTTTTACATTTTCTCTTTCCCCTTACAGGTGTTTTTAGCATTTCTATGTATTCTCTTCTTTTCTTTTCTTTTGCTATAGAAACATTTTCACGAAAGCTAAAACACAACAGGTATAAGGATTTTTATATTTTATATTCTTATAAATTTGACTGTTGTTTTTCAGAAAGATTTGGAATTGTTTTACTGTATCATTTCAAGCTTTAGTATTAAAAAAACCCCTCAATTAATAATCTTTATTCATTGATCACAGTCTTTGAAAATGTGCAAAATCAAAAGTAGGATTTTAGAAAACAAGAGCTGTCAGCAAACAGCGTGACAACAGTTCAACAGCTTGTACAACTTGCTTTCTGACATGTTTAAATTACCAGGGAACTGATTTTTTTAATTAATATAAAGAAAAATCAACAGTCTATTGGAAAAAGAAATAAATGTCTACAAGTTAAAAAAAAGAATTTGAAATCAAACACTTAAGGGCCTGCTCAATTTAGCATGACTCAAACCAGGTATTATTGACTGATAAAATTCAACTGTTTTAATAACATTTTTTTCAGTGTTTATTACCTTGTTACTGTAATGATAATCTTTCTTTTGCTTGTCATTCTTGCAGGTGCAATGACAAAGCATTATCTAAGAGTGTGGCTATTCTGCTTTTGTGACAATTTGTGGTGGCAGACTTGTATTCCAGAAAGGTACAGGAGTGCAAACGGTTTAGATCTAGTCATTCATTCACACTACACTTGGCAGTAAAAAGTTTCCATCTATTTCATAAATTATTTGTCTATTCCTCATAAGGTCAAAAGTGTTCCCTTTCAACTTACCAAATCCTTTTCTCTTTCTGGAGAGTAAATTACCAAGGATTTATTTTCTGAGCTGTTGGAGTGGAGTATTCTAACACTCTGTATACTGTCAGTTCTCTCTCTTTAGTGAACCCAAAATGATCTCTCTTTATAAAAATGAATTTACATTTTATGAAGCCCATTATTTAGAACTGTAGTTAGGATTTTTAGATCTGTGTTTAATAGTGAAACAGATCTGCAGGATTAACATACAATTAAGATTTTTCCAGGTATAGGCAATAATATGATAATAACATCTCACAGAAAAAAAGATGCTCTCCCGCATATGACAGTCCATTAAATGTCTTAGTATTATTAAAATTGTGATTTTGATCACAGTCTTTATTCACTGTACTAGGAGCTGTGCTGATACATGTTAAAAAATCCTATATACAGTTAGATTATAAATTAAGTTTGTACCTATTAGATAATCAGTAAATTAATATCCATCAGATTATAGTTAAAAGGTTAATTGCACGTATCATAAACCTGGCATATTCAGAGACAAATCTGTGCTAAGCCTTCATATGTTACCCCAAGATGAAATATTTTAATTTCTGAAGTTGCCTCTTCTCTGCTTTCCCTCTACCCTCTTTTCTTTTCTTAATATACATACCCCAAAGTTGCATCATATTAAACTGCTTGACTTTAAAAAATTAAATCAGGATGAACATTTTAAAGGGGAGTGTGATAAACTGTCAAATGGAAGGCTCCCGAGGAGAAAGAGGCTAGACCATTAATATAGGAGAGGCAAAATTGTTCTACTCCATTTTCTATGTTATAATTCATTGCTCTGAAAACTCAGGTTTGCAATAAAAGAGGATGTTAAGGGTCTGACATTGCTCAAAGTGTCAGTGAGAATGTGGCAGATGTAGTTACAAAGCAACAGAGGCAAGTAGTCTTGGCCTATATACGATGTTTCTGAGTGAATGAAACTTTCCAGGGACATATACATGCAAACATTGTTTGCTGAGTTTTTACATGCTTAGAATCTTTGGGGAATTGGCAAGTGATCTTTGCAGTGTGTCATGGTAAATATCTGTTATCGCATAAACTGAATCAAGGACCAAAACTGAGATAGGTGTATAACAATAAAATAGTTGGAAAGACCCTTTTCTTCTTTTTTTTTTTTTTTTTTATTCACTTTTTTTTAGCTGTATCAAAAATAAGATTGATTTGGCTTTGAAGCTCTACATCCAGAGAAATTCAGGAAGTCAATTCTGTCACTAAAAGATTCACTTTAGAAGTACTAGATTAGGCACTATGACGACACCAATTGTGTAGTGGTCATATGAGGACATAAGACTGAAGTAAATGTGGAAATTATAAATCCAGTCCATTACTGACATACATAACCTGTGCAATATTTTACACTGGTCACAAACTCAGAAGACCCAATTCTCTGGCTCCATATTCTACTCTAAGGAAATAGAATTAGTCTTGAACTCCCCAGTTACAGATTTTCCAGCAAAGGAAAATATCCAGATAAGGGAGAAATACATATCCCATACCCTCCTTATCCTGATGTAAATAGCATGAAGGAAAAGACTTAGAAGAAATAACAGGTAAGGTAATTGTCTCTCCTTAAACACTGACTTGCATGCACAATAGTCTTCTCATTTTTTTCCTCTGGCAGTGTTCCAGTTTTCCATTTTTTATAATATTATAAATGCTTATGGCCCTCTTGGAATTGTTTTGACTGTTTTATATATGAGTTAAAAAGACATTGTGGAGACAGATTTTTTTTCAATTTTTCTAGTCTCAGGAAACCTTACACAGCCACTGATGTCACTCCCATGGAAAAGAAAGATTTATTTTCTGGATTCACTGAGATAGAAAGCAAACCACATATTTTGGGATTAAAAAATAATGCAAGCCACAAGGATTCTGCAGCTGCTTTTAAAGTGGTTGGTGTTTTTTGCAGTAATTCCCTATGTTCTCTTTTACATGCAAAACTGAGATAAAAACCTGAAAATCAGCAGACATGTAGTAAAGATGTTGCATTGAACTCTGATTTTGTTCCTATTCATATCATTTCCTATTCATGGTCTTCTTAAGGTTTAATCTCCTTTACAATATTGGACTTTCAATCAGCTACTCTTTAATTTACTTTCTCTTTGTTCTTCAATTTATTTCTTCCCATGGGTATTTCTGAGACTTTTTGTCAGTTAAAGAAGAATAAGAAAGCAAGACCTGCCTAACATGCATAGATTTATATAAATGCCCTATGCCATGATTTTAGAAATTGGACAAGCAGTTGTCCTACATTTAAAGTGAAATTAAGTTTACGGTTTGCCTTATTGAAAGAACCACGTGATTACTGCATAGAATTCTTGATTCTATTCCATCTTCTGTTTTATTTGATGTTCTCCTGGTTTGCATTCCACTGAGTAATATAAAGTAATTGCTAGTCAAATTCAAAAGTGTCTTTCTAGAAACAATGGTATTCAGTTATATGTTGTCTTCTAAAATGTATTACACTCTAATCAAACAGATTTCAATACACATAGCATCATAAGCAATATTCTCCATGAACAATCACTTATGGGTTATTTTCTGGGTTTTTTTTTTCATTTTTTCTTTTCTGGTTTTACGTGTGTGTTGGTTTTGTTTTGGTTTTTTTTGTTTGTTTGTTTGTTTGGGTTTTTTTTTTTTTGTTTTTTGTTTTTTTTTTTTTTTTTCTTTGCATTTCATTTTGGTTTTATATTTATTGCAAGGATCTCAGAAACTGTAATTAGTTCTTGGAGACTTTGTAACTACATGATCAATAATAGTAATGAGAGGTGAGGAGCAGTGGGGAGACTCCTAAGGACTGAAAGTAAATAACTGTCACTACTGTATCCAAGAAGGGCAAGAAAGAGGATCTAGGGAACTACAGGCTTGTAATGTTCATATCACAGAAATGTGATGGGAGAAGCCATCATGGATTTTTGAAGGGGAAATCATAACTCACTAACTTAGAAGACTTCTACAATGAAATGACTTGCCCAGTGGAGATGTTATTTATGATTTATGTTGACTTTATAAGCTTTCGCACTGTCTCACATCATATCCACATGGCTAAAATAATGAAGAATGGTTTAGAAAGAGGGAGGTAGGTTGAAAATTGACTGAACTGTTGGCTTAAAGGATTGTCATTAAAGACACAAAGTGCTAGCCACATACTAGTGGTTTGTCCCAAAGGTCATTAATATTTGCAGTACTGTTTAACAACTTCATTTGTCACCCACAGCAAATCTGCAGATGGTAAAAACTGGGAATAGTGGCTTATGTACTGGAAAAACTTATGTACTGCCAAAACACAGAGGGACCTTGACAAGTTACAGAAATGAGTACCAGGACAGGCTGGGGCCAATCAGTTGAAAAGCAGCTTAGCAAGGAAGGACTTGGGGCTTCTCGTGAGCACCAAAGCTGACCATGAGCCAGCAACATACACCTACAGCAAAAACAGCCAACAGGCTACGAAACTACATTACACAGTGTGGAGAGCAGGCCAAGGGAGGTGATCCTTCCACTCTTCTGAGCCCTACTGAGACTCTGCTCAGCCCTACTGAGAGACATCTAGATTGCTGTGTCTGGTGCTGGCGTGCCCAGAAAAAAGAAACAAGGGCATACTGGAGTGAGTCTAGTGAAGGGACATGAAGATAATTAAGAGCTTGGAACATCTGGTTCGAGACCACCTTAGGAACCTGAACGTATACCGATCTATGCGACCTGATGAAATCCATCCACGGGTTGTGAAGGAGCTGGAAAATGAAGTTCCTGAGCCACTGTCCATCATATTTGAAAAACCATGGCAGTAAGTCGAAGTTCCCAAAGACTGGAAAAAGGGAAATATTCCCTCCCTTTTTCAAGAAGGGGAAAATGGATGAGCCGGGGAACTTCAGACCAGTCAGACTCACCTCTCTGCCTGGCAAAATCTTGGAGCAGATTCTCCTGGAAGGCATGCTGAGGCACATGAAGAACAACAAGGTGCTTGGTGAC
>JANRGW010013247.1:0-36191 GCA_024733675.1 Psilopsiagon aymara
CCTGCCCATGGCAGGGGGGTTGGAACTAGATGATCTTAAGGTCCTTTCCAACCTTAACTATTCTATGATTCTATGATATTGGTTTCCATCTCACAAAGGATAAATATATTGACTTTCAACTCAAAGTGACGAGTATGTCATTCTTCCTAACACTTTTTTAAAAGGGGTGTTTGTTTTAACGCTGGGTGATGAGAGAATCCCAGCTTGAGGTGAAAGTTTCCATGGTTTAGATGTTGTTCCAGCTGTATATATTTTGTTTATGTATGCACATTTTCAGATGAATGATCTTTGAGAAGGCATTTTAAAGGCTGTAAAGCATTATTGCTGTAGGGCCTGTATACTGAGTAGCAGCAATATGGACAACAGGGAACTCTCATTTCTTTACAATCTCATTAGACAGAGTCCATTTGCTTAACACTGGCTCCTCAAAGATGCAAGGGAACAACTGACTCACTGTATAGTCTATCAAACAAACCCCTAGTTACAAGCACTACATGCAACAGTCATCCATCTGAGGCTCAACATAAACTCTGTTTCTTGTGGGCTAAGATATTTAAATTACATTTATTCTGCTGCTCTCTCAGCCAATCTCTCATGTGCTCTTCACCAAACAATGTCTGATAGCCCACTTCTCTCACAAATTATCATACTGCTAAGAAATGAAAACATAATGAGAATTCATTCACATCAAGCTTTCTATGAGCGTAATGAGGGAGCAGGACGAAAAGACTTGTCCTATTTCAGCTTTAAAATATTTTTTCCAGCCTTAGTGGGAGAGAATTCAGTAACCATCATGAGAAGCAAACAGAATCCTTAGTGCCAAAGTGAAGTGCCTGTGTTCTCAAGATCTTAACACTCCTGAAATGGGATGTGGAATAAGTCTTCTCAAGATGTCAGCAAGACCACAAATAGCTTGAGAAGAATTAAATAGAATTTTAAAATAATAGACTACAGGTGGCCTGTGGGAAGACCCCCAGTACACAAGGAATATGTGCTTGGCTTACACCAAGAAGCCTTGCAGCTGTGTTTTTAATATAAGCTGAAGTCTGGGATGCAACAAGATTTAGTTAGGTGGCATGTAAAATGGAATTACAGCAGTTATAGCATACAATTATATTGGCAATTCAGCAAACCAATCTGCATTACAAATTTTATTCTCATTGCACTGTTAATGCTCTATAAATTATATCTAAACTCATATCTACATTACAGGAAAAGGCTGATGTGACATAAATGCAGGATCAGATACGAAAATGAAGTAAAATTACAGATAGTTTCAATCTCTAATTCTCAATTTTCAGAAGTTAAGCAAATCTGAAATAGCATAGAATAACAAGAGATGAGCATAATCAGTGTACTTAGTACAAAGAGTCATATTTGATTCCTGTGTTCAGGAACAACTAACACAAGCAAGGATTCCAAGTCTGGCAACTGTGTGCCCTGCATTCATCCCCACAGGCCACAGAAAGATAATTCTTGAACCTACAAACTGTCTCATGCGTCTCTTTTTTTTCCCCCCTGAAAGACTATCCAATTACTCAGTGCTGTGCTGGGAGTACCTGAGGAAATAGTAAAAGGAAATACAACTGAGAGCCACTGTGGTTTGATTCCTCTCCAAATACTTTGAAAATATTTTGGCAAAAAAAAAAGGATTTAAAATAAAACTGTTTCCTTTGGTAACATACCCAGAACTGCAGGTTTTACATTTTTGCACTTAGTATGGAGGGCCAAAAGAAAAAAAAGCTTCTATGTGAGAAGGTTGTACACGTGGTGATAATATTGGTGGGGAAGAAAGAGAGCAAGAGGGGGAAATCTGAATGAGATGCAGTAAAAAGGCAAGAGGAGAACATATAGCAAATATCTGCTTCTACTGGGAAAATGAGCTACACAGTGCTGTGAGAAGTAAAACCTCTTTGAGTACCTTAGACATTCAAGTAGTAACAGAAGCAGCATGATGCTTTGTTCATCAAAGGATTACTGTGATGAAAGAGAATCAAACCATGGTGGGTTTTTTTTCTGTTTTGTTTTCAGTGTCAATGAGTGATCTTTTGAACTGACAAGGACAAGTGCCACTTCTTTCTCTTACAGGAGATTCCTTAGAATACTTCAGATTACTTTTTCTCCCTGAATTTTTTAGTTGCAGCATTAAAGCTTTCTAAATAAATGGTCTATACAGATTTTTCTAGTTATCTACACAATTACGGGGCTTAAAAATACTTAAATGAATGAAATTAAACATTAATGCCTTTACCCTTCAGGGTTGCTTATTTCCTTTAGAAGATGTTTTGCTGCCACTGACTACAACCTACTCGGCTGCATGGCCAAATTCTAAGACTGTCACATTTTCAGTTTCATTGCTATACTCCTCTGTATAACTTAATGATTTTCAATCAGGAGAACAGTGCTAAGCTGCTGCTATTATTCACCGTAAGTTAATTAGTCAGATAAGCATAATCTAAATACCTCTTTTCAGTTGTCAGTTTCCAAATAAAAAAAAAATCAAAACTCTGCCACAGCCTTCAGACAGATGTATTCATGCGTTTCTTCCCATTTTTGTTGTCTCCCCATTTCTATTCAAGTTGCAAGAAGTTTTCTTAAAGTCTGAATTACTGTTTTTCCTCTAGAATTGCTCACCTTACCACAAGGTGGTCAGGCTCTTTCTGCTTTTGATAGAAACATCATGGATTAACACCTGTTCACATCACAGCTTTTCTTCTCAAGGATACTTTTCCTGACCTGAAGCCACTTGTTCGGCAAGCTTGGCAAACTAGAGTGATGTGGAAGTATTGTACTGGGAGAAATTACCAAGCACGTGGGGCATGAGTTTGTAAGCAGTCAGAAGACAGGGCTTCAAACTGAGATCAAAAAATGAAGAAAAGGCGGGTTCTGAGTATATGGAGATGATGAGGGTTGAAGGGAATTAAATCTTTGAAAAGGTGTGTTAAGCAAAAGGCAGGAGGAGCACACTGTACAAGGCTCTAAAGAATAGTGATGGAGCTGACATTCCTTTAATGAATGTACTTGAACTTGTAGGACTGATTTTCATTTGAACGAAGAGTTTGGATTGAGTATTGCTCAGCTGACCTAGTCAAAACTAACATGTAATGAAATGTAAGAGGCTTTTTTCAGGGGGACAAAAGTCTACTAACATGAAACAATGTATAATGTCCAGTAACTTGTCTTTTTCCTGTGCCCCGCTGAATCTTTTTCCTCAAAGGCTGAGCTGCTTTGCACCTTGTTGAATTCTCCAGTTATTGCACACTGAAATCTAGTACGTTTAACCATGTCTATGTAGCCTTTTGCTAACAATTCATTAATATGCCATGTTTCTAAACAAATCTTTCTGCTGTTTGACCTTCTTCAACTTAAGTGCCTATTTTTTAATCTTTTCTTTTGTCTACAGTTTGCTTACCCAGGAAACCTCAGCATGCTGTTGGCACAAACCTTGTTGGGGCGGATATTAACCTCACATAAGTGACTGTACTCTAACAGAGCCATTCCATTTAAGAGTCCAGACTCTTCTTTTGGCAATCAGTGGAAGGAAGGAGGTTTCTAATGTAACTGTTCTTTGAAGGCTACCTAAAGTGAAATTGTATGAGCACCTTCTTTGGGTGTTTACAACTAAATCTTTTATACAGCTGTCTTTCAGGAGATTACTATAAAACAGCCTGCGACTATGAGTTGCTGTTCTGCATTCCATTTCTGAGATGCTTACAGGTGGACTGAGATTTTCTTATCAAGTACTTGGAAGAAAAAAAAGTGGCAATATAGTAGAGAAAATCAGGAAAGAGCCTTAATTAAAACAGAGAAGAGTTAATTTATGAGAAAATACCATGTTTTTACATATCCAGGATATGTGGGTCATTTGTTCCATAAATGATGAATATGTTCCATTAAAGTGTTATGCCAGGAAGCTTTAACTTCTACACCTAATTATTTCATGATTTGAAGCCAGGCTTTCAAATGCTCATGTACTATCTTTGAAAACAAAGCTTTGATGGAGAAATTCCCTGGATTTTTTTCTGTAGTGGTCTGTTCTAGTGCTTTGCAGCATGCCAAGGGGAACTGAGGGAATTCTTCCTGGAATTCCTTGAAGATCTATTTTTCAGTCATTTGCATGGCTATTCTGAAATTAACTGACACTCGAAGCTCTTATTATTGTAGCTTAGTCTCTTTTTGGAGGAGTCCCAGAGGTACTTACAGAGATCATCCAGAGCAATAATTAGTGTGTCCATTCAGACTTCAAGGCTGTGCTACAAACAGGATTCCTTTTCCACAATAGTACTAAACTTTGAAAGTGTAGGTCATGTCCTCACTGATATTAACAAAAGATCTGTGATTGCAGTGCACATGATGTCCTTCTCAACTCACTACCAGACAAAGCATTCACTAGATCTTTAGTCTTCTCCAAGCCACAGCTCATTTACTGTCATGACTTCTTTTTTTTTTTTTTTTTTTTTCCTTTCTGTTTTCTTTGCTTTTTCAAGTTACTTTTTTTAATCAAAAAGATATTTGGCCCATAATCACCTCTGCATGAAGCTCTGGGTTTAACTTCCACATTCTGGCAAATGACCACCGCTGATGTAAAATTTTCAATGATGGGTAATTTAAACATTCATTCTCTTCAGCATCAGGCACTATCCCAAGATGAGTGACCTTCATCCCCCACATGCTGTCAGGTATTCTACTTCAGGGAAAAGCTGAACTTGCATTCACCTTCAGGCATTTTTCTATAGAATGAAGAAATAGAGCAATGTATTTGATACTGTTCTACCCCCCTTTTCTATTTATTTTTCTTCTAATTTCTCTCCTTATTCCTCTTTTGCTTGTGTTCATCATTCCTGTAATTCTAGACTTCCCTGCCCCCTGCCTCCCTACTGAGCAATGTCTCTTTGCTCTTTCCTCCTTTCCTTCTCCTCAGAGATGGTCTCCAATACTGTCAGCCTCTGCCATGTGATGAAGGACTGAAATGTAACAGCTCAAAGAAGGTCACATTCCCTTCAGTTAGCAGGCTTCCTATGGCATACCTGCATCTCTGACAGTGATGGATGACTGTCATACACAACTTTATAAAGCACAACCATGACCGTATTGATATTTCAGTTCTTTAATAACACTGACATCATTCACAAGGTATCTTCCTCTCTTTTCTCTGCTTGCAAATGCAGAGAGTTTGCTAGAACATGTTCATTCTACCTGGAGATAAAAGAAGGCATCTGGTACACTTAGAGTTCTTGAAGATGTGCCCTATATGTATCTTTGCTTCCTAACCTTAATCTGTTCTGTACTATTGTCCTGTAACTCATTCACTAAATTGCAGACTGAGAAGAAAGACAGGTATGGCATAGCACTTCAGTATAAGCACAATCTCTGGATGCAGGATTGGTGCACCCTACCAGGTGTTAATATGGTTAACTTTATTAGCAGCAGGAAAAATTCTCATTTTATATCTGACACAGTCATATATATATGTATGAACTGCATAGGTCAAATAATTCCTTTATTGGTTAGTAGCCTCTTTTCTCCCAGGTAATTTTGTTAAGGATAATTAACATTTAATGGGAAATATGTTTTCACTCTGGTGATAGTTCTACCTTTCTTTTTTTTCTTTGAATATTAAATTGCATTGAGATAATCTGAAATGCATATCCACTCTTAGTTTTTCTTTTGAGTCAACTCAGATTTTCTTTATATTAATAGTTGTGTTGTGAAGTGCTTCCACGGAATTATCATTTAATCTATTAGATTAGTTCATAAATAACATGTAGATGTTCAAGATGAAGATGCTGTAATAAAGTTTGATATCATTGCTGGTAGTTTGACTACTAAAAAATTATATTTTTCCACCTCTCAAAACAATATAGACAAACGAGATTCTTTGACCTTCTTTCAAAATCACTTGGATAGAGGCATAGATTAGCCGGTACAATGAAAAATGTTAGGCATCCTTTTACAACATACTGTTTAAATGAAGACTTTTCATCAGAGGCAATATAGAAGGAGAAGCTGACACAGAGACATCTACCGGTAAAGCAGGAGAGTAGTATCAAATGCAAGCGCTCATTTAGCCTTCTAGGAGACTTCTTCCAATGAACTGAGCCTTTGTGTCTTGATTAATGCATTTGATTTGATTTCTGGTGCTCTTATCTCTCTGTGATAGAAGCATATGTCTTAAATCAATAGAATGTTATATGAAAAATTATTCAGTCTTCACACTAACATGCCACATTTGAGTAATTTCTATTGTCTCCTTTTTAAAATAATGGAAGAAAACCAGATTTTTTATAGCAAGGGTTGAATGTAGGAATACTTGAGTAATTTTGAAGCAAAACAATGAACAGTCCTAAAGTCAGGGAATCATTTTCCCAGTCATCCATATCAGCCCAACCAATTTTTCCAAGAAACATGATGAAAGCTTCTGCAGTCTCCAGAGCACAGCCATTAGGTAGTTAATGGTGCAAACACCTTCTCCTTAGTGAGTTTATAGATAACATTTCACACCTATGACCAGTTTCATGAAAAAAAATGATGCTATTTTTGAAAAAATAATGCTAATAAGTTTTGAGAATGTCAGTAAGTAGCAGAAAATTGAAGCTGGTAAATGAGTTAATGGTAAATGGGCTTCATCGCTATGAATATTTTCATGGCTTGGAATTTACTTGCTCTGACTCAGGTTGAAAAAGAAATTCTTCAGACAAGGTACAAATTTATTTATTTTAAGGAGTGGCACCTTGCTTAATCTGAGTCATATTCAGACTATAGCTGGCTAGAATCCCTCTGGTTATGAACAAAAGTCTGGTTGTTCTATTGATGAAATAATATAAATTTCCCATTTTTACAGAAGAGATTAAAAAAAATATAAGCTGGTAGCTGGGCTCTCTGCCTGGGCCCCTTAACATGCTTTGAGTGTCATCAGTAATTGCTGGAAGACACTTCTGATCCCATCATCATCTCCCTTGTCATCAGTAATTGCTGGAAGATGCTTCTGATCCCACCATCATCTCCCTGCCCTGTCTTACTAGCTTTTCATTTTACCTGTCAAAGTCTAAATAAGAAATGCAGTGTTATCCCTAGGATGTGCAGAGGAATTAGGACAAACCCATTGACATGTGCCAAAGTCTTTGTTTATAGATTTACTCCACGCTTTTTGTCCTCTAGCCACTATAAAACATATTTATCTCAAGCCAAGTCAAGATAAAATACAAATCCAACCACCACCTATAGTATTTAAAATAGTCAGCATAACTAAAAATGATTTTCAAAGACACAGGTGAAGAAATGAAAGAAAATTTGTAGTAGAACTACAGATTTTATTCTGAAGAAGTCCTCTCCTTCCAGCTTCTGTCTGGCTGGTATGCTCCTGACAAACTGGTCCTTAGAGCTTCAGGCTGTGTACATGCACTCTTTTTCTGATCGAATATGCTCGTTGATCCTGCTAGTCTTGCTTTGCAGTCTACTACCTCTATGAATATTTAATCTTTTTCCCCAACACTCATTCTGTTCCCTCTGTAAGTAGGGGGTAGCCTGACCAGTATACTGAAGGTGTCTTTCACTGGAATGTATGCTCTAAATCAATCTGTGTATTAGAAATGTGCATGGTATCACATTATCACTTAAAAAAAAATGATTATGTTATTAATGACCCTTTGTGGAGAGCATGTACGATATTAAGTAACCTCTTAGAGTTAAAAATGTCTATAGAGTGATGGAATTCCAAGCTCCAAGTTTAAAAGAACCCATGCCCTAACTTTTTTGTCACAATGAACATTGTCAACAGGATGATCAAAAGCAGCTAGGTTGGACTATACACTGAACTTTTGCTGAAGGAAGAGAATGCCATGAGACATCCTGCCATGCTCTGCAGAAAATTTCAGAGAATTAGCTGGTGTAGAAGGTGTTATGAGGCAAGAGAGCTTACCCTGTCTCTAAATTTCATATACTGGATCACATCTATCTGCATTATATTGATAAGGACTTTAGATATTGTGTAAGCATTCTTCCAAGGAAATTAAAAAATAAAAGAATTGGAAAAATGAAAAAATTTCTTTTTTGCCTTCCTCAGAACTAACGGAGCACTTTAACAGCAGTCACTGTGTTTGCTGTGACTGCTCTGTACAAGTCCAAACACATGAATATGAACTTGATTAATGAAGACTCCTATATCTAATACAAAACACGCAGTTGATCTACCTGTCTGCTATTCTACATATATCATTCATGTTTATCACTGTGATCTACTAATCAGGTGCATCTGGTATGCGGGTCATCAATCAGGAGCAAAAAACTCCAAACTCCCGAAGAGCTGCAGCTAAAAGTATGCCATTGCTGGACATCTGCCCCAGGAGAAAGCACTCAGTGCTCCCAGGGATCTTTGGCAGATGACAGAATACTTCTACATGGAACGAAGTTGGTCCAGAAAAGAAAAATAGTTGTTCTTAAGCGTCTGAAAAATAAGCCAGTTCCTAGGTTAATGGTACATTATTTATTCCACTAACTGGAGCAGGTAGACTGGGGACCCCTGCAGAGATCTGCTGCCATCTCACTGAAAAAAAGGGCTGTTTTCAGTGGAGTTTGAATCAAGCATGTGATCTTATAGACCAAGCTGGACTGTGCTTGTGGGGTTAGTTTTCCAAACATTTTAGCCTGGAAAAAGGCTTAGAGAGGAAAAACTGTCCTCTAGTGAATCAGTCCTAAAGCTGTTTCAAATTATGCCTCCCAGAGGGTAATAATTTAACCTCTAGTTAACACTTAAAATAATGAATCAGTGGTGCAATCTTTTTGCAAGCATATTTTTCCTAGTTATTCAGAAATGTAGTTGTTTCCTTTTATGATAAACATAGGTATTAAATTGTTTCCTTAAAACAAAATTTTTTATTTAGTGACAGAATTGCTCAACTGCATTTGCTATCAATGTCATAGTTTAATTCCAGGAAATTGCTAATAAAGGCATCAAACCAACCATACTAACCCCAAATCATGGGTCTTACTAACCAAGACTGCAATACTCAAACACCCACACAAACACCTCGCTCCCACAGCAAGCCTAGTTTTATGCCAATATACAATTGCCTACAATCCACATCTCCACTTCCCGTATAAGGGAGAACTTTTACTCACCATAAAATCCCAGAAGTGCCTAGAGCTTGAAACACTACTTAAACATATGCATACAGAGACTGACGTTTGTACTTTACCTGCTGTATTCAGAGAAAATTAAGGCCTATGAGGAAGCATTTTTAAAGGATAGTGATTACTTTGCCATGTGAACACCACAGAAATCTCTTCCTCTTCTGTTTTATGGAAGAATTATGTTAACTCTAAAGCTAAATTGCCAAAATTGGAAAGAAAATATTTTCACTCTTTTTGTTCTGCAAGCTGAGTAGACAAATGCCTGTTGTCTTGCTCATAAGTTACCAATTCAGCTACAATTTCTTTTTTTTAGCTATAATTTCCTTATCATATTTTATCCTCCTATCTTTATCTGTTTATCTTTTTTCCATATTATTTTTAAGAAACAGTAACTCACAGCTGTAGCTAAATAACCAATTTTCAGTTGAGAGATGGCTTGGTTTCAGTCAAGAACCTTGTCTACAAGAGATGAATTACTTAAGAGTTGCCATGCTATCATGTCTGGGACAGAATGCAGCAGTGAATGCTTATGATGAGTGTGCAAGTACGGCCTATACAGACTGATCTTCTCTTCGCCTACTCTGAGCTTTTGGGATTCAGTAGCTAAGGACTTCTTGAGTTAAAGACTGTGTCAGTGAAGTTACTTGTTACTCATTTATTTGATCTATCTTTTCATACCTTAATTCACAGGATTCTGACCTTCAGACTAAAGGGGTAAGTTCTCACTCCTTCATCTTACCAGAAATTGAGTTGATGCTGTCTGTCCTGTAGCTCTCCAGATCCTCTTTCTTGTCCTTGAATATAGGGCTGACATTTTCTTTGTTGTTTCTCAAGAACCTTTCAGATCACCAGGACTTTTCAAAAATTATTGAGAGTAACCTAACAATGGCATTGAGTAGCTGAGAAACTCAGTGAAGTTAGAAAGGATCTCACCTGCAAATAAGGTCTGTAAACAAGAAGCTGATGAAGGTGTTTTGGCAACAGTGGCTTGGAAGAAGGTTAGAAAGCCTGTGTAATTCTGGATACAGTTCACCAGTGTGGACTGTGAGTAGCCTTTTGGAAAGCCCCCAGGGAAACCATTGGTTCTGCTATGATAAATATTGCCTCTGGCCCCCTCCTTCCTTCCCATTTTTTTTTTTTAACAAATGTCAGAGAAACTGTGGACCAAACTGAAAGCTTTTCAACTTGGAAAAGTACTCTTGGAAGTGAGGATACTCAAGCATGGTCAGACAACCATTCCCTTCCTAGTTGGAGTAATTCTGGAAGTTACTGCTGTTCAGCTCACCTACAATAGTAGTGTCACCACTTCTATTAGAACTGAATCCAGTTTATTTTTTAATAGCGTGGACAAAGAGTGTTTTCATTTTTTTGTCTAAATATTAGTCATGTGAGAATGACATCTCAGGGCAGTGCTGATCTTTCACATGTGAACCACGTGACTAACCAACTCCTGAGCCCTGATTCTCTCAGGATATAATATAAAAAATGTTGTTTCACAAGCATTTGCACAATATTTTTAAATATACAGTGCCTGGAAATGTTGCCCACTAAGAAAGAAAAAAATATCCAAAAAAAGGAGGTAGAAGCTGCAGAAATCATAGCCTGGGGCTTTTCCAGTGGAAGTGGAAAACTCCTACTACTTGTCAGCAATATTCCAGTGGGTGGTTTTGTTACACTTTGCCACAAATTACGGCCACACTGTAGGCCGTAATGTCATCATTCCTTCTTCACTGAAGGAATCTGTGATCTCTGAGCAAAATTTGCCCTTCCCATGCTGATTTGTGCCAGAGTGTAAAACATAGCCTTAAGTGAGCAGCCACATAATCACAATACTTTGAACTTTTTCTTTTCTTCCGCCTTTGACAGCTGCTGTTTCATGTTTTCATATTAATTGTAACATTTCCAATGTGAAGCTCCAGTCTTGCTCACAGATGTGTATGAGGAGGTCATCTTAGACCCTTAGAAAGCATTTGTGTTGAGAAAACAAACTCATTTTTATGTTCAATCTCTACTTATATTGACAGGTTCTGGAGCAAGACTTAACAACAGATGTTTTTAAAAGTCACTGGAGGCTGGTCTTCTGTATTGCTCGTAATGGCTTGAAGCTTAATTTTAAAAATAGAGTTAAAGCAGTGTTAAAGCATGAATTTAGCAAAAAATAAATTCAGATGAAAGGGAATTGCCTGTCAAGATTTCTTAGTTTGCAAACTAACCTGATCCAGTTCAAGGCTGTATATTGGAATGGATATGCTATGTCCTTATTTTCTTCTTCTTTTTTTTGTCTTCCTCCTCTTCCATGTAGGGGGCAAACAAAAACAAGGAGCCCATCCTGTGGCAGCAGAGCAACGCAAGAGTGGACATGAAGAGCCTGCCTGTGCGCTTGATTGTTAGTACCTGATGATGCTGGGTATACTTTTGATTACTTACTGGAGAAGCAGCCCAGCAGCAGTATAAAACCCTTCGGAAGAGAAGTTCAGACACCAGACCTGGGTTTCCAGGTTTCTCAATTCTCCTGCAGATTTAAGAGTTACTGTGTTATTTCAGCAGAGTCTGTGTAGTTGACTTACACTTGTACAGCATTGTTTCCATTAGTGTTACCAATGTAATTGTTGGTTACTATTTCTGTGTACATAGACTATATGGGACAAGATTGATCTATTCATGTTAATGTAAGAGTAAATCATGACCCATTTTATTTGCAGCTTGGTTAACTGTGGTATTCATGGCAGCTCCTCTGAATATTTTTTTATGAGGTCTGTAAGTACATGTAATACTGAAAACACATTCCCATTCAGTAGGTCTCATATAAGACGTTAAGCCCAACAGGGCAAATAGCTTCTAGAAAAATTCCATAAACATTAAGCATATTTATGCTGTAGCATTAAGCTTGGTCAATTTGAATCTTACTGTATTGTGGTATAAGAAACATCTTGTTTTCTTTTATTTACCTTCTCAGTAGTAAATGTATTTTGGTTAACCACAATGGCAAACTTAGGCAAGACATTTGTGTCAACAGGTCCTTCTTCTCGACAAAGTAACATTCTTAGTTTCTAGGGCAGCAGACTGGATTCTGAGTAATAAGGTTTTTATAAGTCTTGTTGTAAATCTGAAACCATAAATGTGTCTACTTTTCTATTAAACCTGCTGTTGTGTTTGAGGCACAATAAGTTCTCTTTTAAATTTGATAGGTGTAATCTTGTTGGTTTTCCAGTTTTGATTGCTGTTGATTTAACCATTGCCAGCACCTCCTGCCAAGCTTTTGACCTAAGTCACGCTCCCTGGTGATGTCATTAACAGTGCTTAGAATTAAGTTGTTGATGGTACCTGCTGGTATGCGGTCAAAGGTTTCATGCATACCTTCACATATCCCATGCAAACATGTTTGGGAACAGTGGTAAGAAACTGGTTCTTTCCACAGCTGACCTTTAGCTAGTAATATTTTTTTTATATAATAGATTCAACAAAGATTTGGGCCTGGTGAAGCTCTCATTGGGACGTTTATTTGCTTTTTATAAATCAGGCTTTCAAATGCACCTCAAACACTGCTAACAATCAAAGGATTTCTGGAACATTTCTTGAATTCTTCAGGTGCTGCAGAGTAGCTCCCTCCTAGTGAGGACCACAGAGCTGTTATCATAAGGAAAGCTTATTCACATTGTCAGTCAGCAGGCCCCCTACCCTTGGTGTATTCTTTTCCTTTTGAATATATTTTGAGTTGTATGCTGAACTAAGTCTTCTGAATGCTTCAAATAGCTACGTCCCATTTATGGTTCTATTATGAATGATGCAAGATTACATGCCTTGTCTGCTGCGGGTGTGCATGTCAGTTTTGTATGCTTCTTGAGGCTGTAGAAATCTGCTCAGCTGAAGCAGTGTTTAGGATCAAGGTCTAGTATTGAATTGAAAGTTGTATATGTACTTCCGTATTCAAAGTTCACTGTAACTTTGTTTAATAAAATAGGAAATGGGAAGGAAGCTTAACAATGCTTATCTTCCTTTATTATTTCTATTCTCATCTTGATGTCAACAGTTAGGACACAAATTCATGCATTTCATTAAAGGCACCATCATGTGACACAGCAACCAGAATTTTGTTATTTCAACATGTGTAAATGAAGGCTGGAACTGATCCAAGTTCCTTAATCTCTGTGGACAGCTGCAACAGCAAAACCAAAAATTAGTGTGTCCTGGACAGGTCTCAAATTTTCTTGAGTATTTTTCTAAAGCTAAATCAAGGAACAACTGAACTTCAGTAATTCATTCCATCTAAAACACCGTTAAGAGCTTCTTCGGTGCTTGGAAAAAATGCCTACACTCCCAAAATCCTGGATACTTTTCTAGTTTGCCCATAATCAGTTTGCATCCTCTTTCTCATGCATCAAGTTTCATTGTTTCTCTTGACAGTCTGAATATGGTTATAAGGCAATTTTAAGGTCCCACTTTCACACGCAACATCTTCCTAAAAACACTTGCTGAAAACCGTAGAAAGTAGACTGGGACAAATTATATTCGGAAAGGAGTAAACCATTAAGAGAAGAATCCTGTCTGAATGTCTTATCTTCTTAAATTTTAAACTACATTTTTTTAGTAAGATGAATACTTAAAGACTTAATATATATATAGTACATGCATATTCATGTGTGTATGCATATGCATACATTTGTACTACGTGTGCATCACATCTCCCGTTCTTTGAAATGTTCTTGAATCTTAGAGCAAGCTGACCTATTACAAAGGACTACCTCAGCTAGCTAGGTTTCAAAGAAAACTTCCCAGCAAAGGACAGGAAAGGAGCATATTCTTTGCTAAATTTGTCTGCTTCTTAGCCTTCTGCAGGAATTGCAGGAACTGCAGCTTTTTGGAAGGGCTTGGGAATATTTTCTGTTTGCAGGACACGCATGAGTTTCAGACCTTTGAACTGAAATATAAATCAGGACTCACAATAAGGCTCTGTGCTGTGACACCTCTCTCACACCATTGTCTTCTAGATCACAAACCTGGGTGCTTTTGTGAATCCAAAATACTGTGGGACCAGGCAGAGTTCTTCTGCCAGCAACTACTTTAAAGCTGTTCCAAAAGATGACATTTGTGAGTTATGGATGTGTGTCAGTCATATTTCAGCTATTCCTGCAGAACCAATAAGGTCAGGAAATTCTTATCTGTTTGGTCCTTCCTGCATATTTATAAGTGAAGGACAGAGAGGGAGTTCTCATGTGCCACAGTGTCAGAAGACTGGATTGCAAGATCTCTGAATTCAGACTTGGAGAGGAGCATTTCAAAGATAGAAAGCAAAGACTTCAGACACTGAAGTATAAAGCATGAAACACAAATAAATTAAATAAAAACAGGATAAAGAAAGTTTTGTGGCTAAAACTATTGCCTTTCTTTCCTGTTCAGATAGCTATGCACTTTCTTTCACCATCAAATCAATTAAACTCTCCCATAAAGCCCAGACTCTGAAAGAACCAAGGAGCAGAGTATTATTCCTTCAAGGGTAAGTGCATTCATGAGCCTCAAGGCTCATTAGGTGACTATGTGTAACAACTGGGATTACTTGGACCAGAAGATAATGGACTCAAGTGAAACAGTGCATGGGAAGGAAAAGGGAGGAAATGCATGAAGAGAGGCTGGATGGCAAAATAATTGTAATATCCTAAGGAAATAAGTGTAACAAGAGGAAAGAGATATGCTGAAGCATGAAGCTGACACTAGGATAAGAGCAGAAATGACAGCAAAACCAAAAAACTCACTCATAAAATTCTGACTGAACAGAAAGCACTCCTAAATTAACTTGTCAAACATGATAAAGAACTGAATGGGTATTTGGGCTGGTATTTCACCTATGGCAGCAAAATGCCAGGAGCGATTCTGACTCATGTGTTTATGAGTCAATTCTTCGTCAGATAGCTGCTAGAACAAGAACTATTTCACATGAAAATGTATTTTTGTGCTGATCTAAACAAATTGAAAACATTTTCATTTGTTTTTCATGAGCAACGCAGATGTTGTTTGGCAACTTCCATACAAAACACCATAGTTAAAAACCGTAACAGCACAGCGGAAATGGATGAAGTCTATTTTTTTTTTTTTTTTTTTAGCAGAACCAAAGATCTCCAAAGTTTTATACATTCTTTGCCAGGGAATGAGGGGGAATTAAATGAGTTTGGGGTCTCTGCATTTCTGTAGTTTCATCCATCTCACATGGAAACAAAAGAAAAAACCTCTGGAGATTTCTTTTTCATGCTGGAAAATCCAGTAGGCAGGAAAGTACATTCTTTTAAATCCACTGAACAGTTTAAGTTTATTCAGTTGTACTGCATACGTAATTTCTGCAGATGTAAACTAACAACAGAAAGACCAATATCAGAGTTACAAAGGATATGTAGCCCACATGTGAATTCTGGTGCAAAAACTTTCAATTTTGATAGCTAAATGATGTGGTCCTTATACTAAACACTTTGTTTTCTCATGGATTTGAAGAGCTTACATATATAAATCATGGCATTTGTTCATCCAGGGCATAAATTGAACATTATTAGGCACAAATTAAATGTGGAGAGAAATTGCCTCTATTGGCTTCTTTTCTACACACACATACTCTTGATAAACCTACAGACAGATAACATGGCAGTCAAACTATGACTGCATTCATATATTACTTAGTTGAGGGACAGTCCTTTCTCTAGTAATATCACTCAAGACTATTCCATTTCATTAACACGAACTACATCGTCTTAATATCTCACTAAATAATTCATATGATTTTTCAGCCTGTTTGGTGTTTAAGTCTTTGAATACTGCATAACAGACAATAAATGTCTCCCTTTAGATATGTCATAGCCAAGCTATGTATATATTTAGCCAGTTTATCTTTCCTCGTAAGTTCAGCAATTTAATAATTGTTTTGCTGTTCTCTGAATCCATTCCAGTTTGGCATAATCATGGTTATAGTAAATGGCTCAAAACAGAATGCATTTTTTTCTGTATGGTCTCATCAGAACCATATGGACAAAGTTATACAACCTCTCTTCCCCATGACCTAATGCCCTGCATCTTGTAATTAATTTCTTTCTTCCTACCATATTGCACTGAAAAGTCACATCAAATGCCTTACAAGTGTCTTGTTCAAAATCTTTTTCTGTATCTCTCCCTTCATTTCTTTCCTTTCTTTCTATACCTTTCTTCTTTTGTCCTCATTTGGCAGTAACTCATTCCCTAGAATTGTTTACATTGTAAGTTTCCAGTTAAAATGGAAGAATGATGGCTTAAAATACTAGTAAAAGTTTGGAGAAGTCTGTGCTTACTTTCCTGCTTTATGGAAAAGGAGGCAATATAACTTTCTATCACTAAATAGTGCTGTAAGCATAAGCGCATTTTGTCACCACGAAACACCTGTACGTGCTGGTATCTGGGTTGTTTAAATGTTATAGATAAAGTCTTTATTGTCATGTTTTAATTTCAGTAAATATTTTAATAGTTTTTTCTGTTCTTTGCACTGTTTACCCTTCCCAATTTTTCTGTGATTTCATAGAACCTACTCCTGAGAACCTGCCTAATATCTTTGTAAGTTTAGAATGACTCTTGATAGGTTGATACATAAAATAAAAGATGTGTTGACAAAAGAAAAGAAATTCCCAAACGCCTGAATGTCTGAGTGGCTGTTTCTTCAAATAAACATTTCTGAGAAGAGCAGATTCACTAGCAACCGGTGCTGTTCTTGTACAAGGCAGTAAAAATATCCACTTTGTCCTACATCTCGCTGGCACTTCAAGCTATAACTGTTAGCTTTTTAAATGACCTCAGTGGGTGGGCTGGTTGTTCCTGGCAGCAACTGCCGAAGCATTAATGCTGACTTCTGAGTATATCAAACTGGAAAACACGCCTGCTATTTATTTATCAGGTAAACTCATGTCTACATCTGTAAGTTGATATGCTCAATATATATGCATTTGTGTACAGGGCTGTGTGTCTGAGAACTGGCTATGAGGATTCAGAAAACATTTTAAGAAAAAAAGTTTTCTGATGTTTCGAGGGAGACCCTTTTTTGGTCAGACAGTTAAGTCCATGTGGAGGCAGAAGCTCTATGTATGTCTACTTCACTTTACAAGAAAAGCTCATCATGCTATATGCATACTTACAAGAATGATCTTGTAAGAAAAAACTGTTGCAAAACTTATTACAAGACCATGAAGAGATAATATGGATCTCCAGTAAGTCATTACTTTTTAAGAACTACATGTTACTCCTCCCCAATGTGAGTTTTGCCACTATCTGAAATGAAAGCTGCATGCTTACATGGATGTCCTCTGAACAAAGAGCTTTTCTCTACACTGAGGAAGAACTATGTGTTGTTTTGTCCATTACAGGAACCAGCCTGTTCACTGCTGAATATTGTGCATCCGTGTCTTCAATAAATAATTATGACTCCATAAATGCAAATATTTCCGCAGTAGCAGCAAAAATATCAACTACCTGCTGCAATGGTTAGTTGCATGGCTGTGAGGTACTTTTCCTGCTGTCAGGCATGAAGATTCTGCCACAAAAAGCTGCTGCACGAGTCTCCAGTGGCATATTTGAATGTGAAAAATCACTCTTTGTTTATGTCACCCAAAGTCAGCATCAGTTACTGTTTCTACACTGAACTTAAATGTTTTCTTTATTTATGTTTACATGAGTAAAAAAAGTGTGTGCAGCTGTAACAAATTCAAGTTCATCTTAATTTTCTGCCTTCCCAGCTAGCAGGCTCTGTGAAGTTGTCAGTGGGTAAATGTGAGCAAACGGTTACCTTTAACCTGGGAGTAAAATACATAGGCACATCAACAACTAAGTGTGCTTTGGGCCGTGCACCTAGTGAACCACTGATTTCACCTTTTAACCCCGAAAATGGATCTTGTCACACGACCTTCAGAATGGTTATTAAAATATGCTGGACTTTACACACATCTCACTTTCAATAGCCACAAAGCAGCCTTCACTGAACTTTTCAGGGTACTGTGATATTTAACTTCTGCTGGTGTATGTGTTAAGGGAATGCTTTGACGTCTCAGATAATGAGATGAATAAGAATCTCTCACTATGCTGAAATTCAAGGGAGAAATTCTTAGCAAATTTTTCTTTTATTATCTGTGGGCTTGCACTTGAGAATGTCTCCGCAAGTCCTTCTTTCAAAACAATGTTCACTGGCACAATGGAATAAGGTTTTAGTTTGCTCAAAATAAAGCTGGCAAATGTCAAATAAAGAGACTTCTACCTGTCTGAACCAATCCCTGGTTTTGACACATGGTGCTGGCTGTTGCTTCATTTTGGAAATATCACAAATGCTATGTTTTGTAACTGGCAGCCTAATTACTGTCTAGTGATTAGCGTTTGGCATAATAGACTGTCTCCTGGATTGCTTTAGCTGCTAGTGCTTTGCATGAACATTTCATAACTTAAGATCATAAAATGGCAAGCTAAATTAATTCACAGGCATGAATGGACCTGAAAAGTTTAACCTTGACCACATTTTTCCAGCTGGTTATCATTCCCAGTAACTCTCTCTTGTTACAGCACATGCACATACTTTCAAAAAGAAAAGTTCTATCACCAATGCCACTAAAATACAAGTGTCTGTGCGCACAGCACATGACACGTTTTCTATAGGCAGAAGCCTGCTCTTCCTCCCTACTGGCCTTAAAGATGCTTTTTTGTTTCAAATTGTATAACTCTTTCGGCAGTTACAGATGTGGCAAGAGTCCTGTTTTGGCTGCTATGGGTTTTCTTTGTATCGGTTACAGCGGACTCTGCCAATGTCTCAGCTCTGCTGGCGGCGGAGCACAGTTGCTCTCGGAGTGCAGCAGCACTGCTCTTGGACACTTGCTGATGGTTGCTTCAGCCTTCCTCACGGCCTCAAATGTATAGGCCTGCTGTTTCTAGCTGTTCCCACATCCCAGGACCACAGGTACATGCAGGAGCAGATGTCAACCGCTGTTGAGGAGGCAGCCAGTGACGGACAGAGTAATGGCTGTCTGGAAACAAGAAGAGCCAGACTCTCAGATGCCACAGTGAATGTGTGCTGGCAGAGGCCATGAAGAGTCCAGAGGTAAAAGGAAAGCCAAAAGGGATCCAGTAAAGAGAAGAGGACTATAAATCCCCTGACGTCACTGATGTTAGAGAATAGGTCCTGTGATGTTTTGCATGGCATGGCTGGTTCTGCCATCAATAATGATTTGCTTTCAGCCTTTTAGATGGTGGTGGTCTGGAGAACACTTGTGTTAAAATTACTTGGCAGCTAGTAGGCTCAACCTACTACTTGCCCACAAAACGTTTTATCTCTAGATTATTCCAGAAAACTCATCAAACCAGATTTTTTTTCAGGACATCAGTTCAGAAGTGCCACAATGTGAGGAGCAGGAGAGGCAATGTGATTGTTCAGACCTGATCATGATGAAACACATCATGCAATTACACCTACAGTGACTGCTGGTCTGTAGTGTGGAGAGATAGCAAGGAAAGGGCCAGAAACATTCCCTCCTATCACCAGTATGTCCTGTTAAGCATACTAAACTCCAGAGATTGGAACAGTAGCCAAATGATTGTCTCCTGGAAAAGGCCCTTATGATAGCATTATAATACCACAGACCAAAACAGAAACCATTGGCCCAGGAGATGTTATTAGCTTACCTAATTATTTAATATCACACTATTAATTAGGCTGGACACAGCTATTTCACAGACATGAAGAGCTCTTTGTAGCTGCGCAACCATTACACATGTCAGCCACGGAGATTGGGCAGTACTTGCCCACTTGGGCACCTCAGTTCTACGGCAGCATGATCAGGACAGCTGACCACATGGACATCAACAGGCCTAGAGCTGGTCCGCTCGTTTTGTACTAGGCTGGTATGTGTGCAAAACCATCTTATTTTCAAAATGTCCCTGTTGGACTTTCAAAAAAATTGGCAGTTTCTAACTACAGATGGCTGCTGCCTGTGGTTTTTTTTTTTTTTTTTTGCCATAAGAATTCAAGTTCAGGGAAGTTATCCTGCTTTTCTGTAAAATTATGAAGGAATCACTTGGCCTACTTGCTGGAGGAGCTGATCACCTTTTCACACACCTCTAAGGACCTGCCAGCCTGACAATCCAAAACAGACAACAGAAGATAACTGAGCAAGAAGGCAGATTTTTACCTCTCTTTTGTGTTTTATCTTTCTCAAATGTTTTAAAACAGAAGCACCAACAACCAAGTATCAGAACCTGAGCATTTACCCTAGTTATTTTATCCTGAACCATTTTGACATCTGCCTTTAGAGACTGTTTATGTGTGGTTTAAAAATGATCCAGGCTGCCAACAGATCAAAAAGCAAACAGCAATAAAGGTTGGGCTATTTTTGTTTGGTTTATTCAACATGCTCCATAAAAAGAGAGCTAGCTGGCTAATGAAATTGTCTATAAACCTGTTCTGTGAATCTGTCCATAAATACAAAATCCAAGTTCAGTTTGCAGAGTGACTGGTACGGAATTACACCATTACTGAATCATTATTATTTGGACAACTTTCCACTCTTTCAGAGAATGCTAATAAATCACAAAGAAGTTGTGGATTTTAGCGCAAATGATTAATCATAGCAGAAATCTGATCCCTCTTCTTCATTGGCCTTTAAGTTTGGGAACAAGAAGAATACCCTGTGCAAAATATTGCTTTTCTTGTATGCCCTGTAATCTATAGCAGGCAGTGATTGGGCCACCAATCAGAAACAAGGCTGCCCAGGACTCAACGTATGCTGACAGCTTGAGTGGGTCTCTGTAAGAGAGGATTTCAGATGGCAAATGGATATGGACAAGGAAATGATCACTTCCTTATCAGACATAAGGAGAGTGACGTTAAACTCCCTGAGGTACAGCCACAGTAGTGAAACCATGCATCGCTGCTCTTTGCAAGTTAAATTTCCTTTCTGTTTGCAACACAAGATTCAGGCAACAGAACATAAAACTAAATAGAAAGAACTATAGAGAATATTTCACAAAGTTACTCTAAAAATTGTCTAGCAAATGTTTCCACATTCAAAGGAAATTAGGATCAGTTTGTGATAGGTCAAAACACACTGGTATAGTTTTAATTTTTGTACACAAGCAGCAGTGCAACTAACGCTAACTAATGGAACACAGGTACACCTCTCTACCACTTCTTCTTTCTCCAGTGTCCACATCAGGGAATATTCCGCCCAACAACATGACTGTTGCTTTTTGTAGCAACAAGCATTATACAAACATGGTTATTCGCCTTTTAGCCATGTATCAATCAAGAATCACTCCAGATTATCCTCTTCACATGTGCCAGCTTCTCCCTCTCAATTCACCTTTCAGGGTGGGTGCAGGAGATTAACATCCACCTTAAAAGTAAATAAAATTTAATTGTTTTTGAAACAGCTCATTTCACCTAGGTGTCTTCAGTTTAGTAACTAAATGCCAGTGCAATTCAATATTTACCCCTACAGCTAGATGAGATGGCAGCTAAAAGAGTAAAAACTTTTGAAAGTATGATGGATTTTTTGTTTTGTCTTCCATTATTCAGAGCTGCAAGGACTAATATCAGGAAAAAAAATTATGTTTTAAATCTCACTTGAACACATTCCTAGGATATAGGCTATGAAAAGATGGGTCAGTGGTTTTCAAATAAACCAACTGGTGCAAACTTTAAATAAGAGTCTTGTGCTTTATTGAAGAAGTCCTATGGGAGACTACTTAATCTAAGTACTTGAGAGCTGCTGGGAACTACCCAGTACCTCTTCCTTTGAAAGCTAGATATCCACCTCCTCCTCTGTATGCGTAGTTGCCAGGAAGACAGGAAGATCATGCATAGCCTGGATCCAGAAGGTAGATACAGTAATTACAAGCAGTGCTCTTGTTAATCCTTCACGGTTAAGTGATGGAAGGGGAAAGGCTCTGAACTTCAGGCTGCTTTTTTGGCTGGTGCTAGTCAAAGAGCATTGCACAAAGCCGGTCAGTAATCAGTGAAAATAATGAGTTTCTGTTCATTTCCTAGAGGACAGAAACATACCACTCTGTAAAACATAAAGCGCTAATAGCACTAATTGTCAGGTTTGTTGGCAACTTGTTAAAATATCAAGTATTAAAGAAACACTCTGGGCTGGGTTCTGAGCTTGGTAACACTAGTGTAAATTATGTCAAAAGTGTGCTTACAACAGAACAGAAAATCCATGCGTTTAATTGAAATCACAATTGAAATTAGCTGTCACATATATCGTTTTCTTATCATGATGGCTTTTAATCACAAAAATGCCTGGGCCACACTGATTTGAGGAAGCTTGCACTCTGTCTATAGTTGTTATGTAGGTAAATATAGTGGTTATGTAGGTAAATCTAGGTGGCTTAAGTGCTAAAATGCACATAGTTGAAAAATAATTATCCACAGTATTAGCCAAGAAAAACTTGGCAAGCACTCTGATGTTATAGAGCTGGAAAGTTACAAAGCACTTTTATTTTCTTACATAAGAAAGATTAGATAAAATATGTCAGCCATAGACACCTTTTCAATTACAATTAGGTAAAACTACCTTTATGATTTGTATTTGTTTTTTTTCTTTCTGTCACTTTTCTCTGAAGGAAGCAATAACAACTAAGACAGCACACCCTGAACAAGTACTACAGAATATTTGAGGAAAATTAATTCCTGTGGGTGGTAAATCAAAACTGAACTTCAGATGCTATTTTCTAAGTTCATTTAAACAAAAGCCAACACACCAGGCTTGAACACTCATGTATTATACTTCGCATACTGCCATCATTGAAAAATTCCCTTGAGTTCAAAAAATATTGGAATTAGAATGGTTTTACAATTCTGGCATGTTTTTGAATGGATACATTCCTAGAGATAGCCATCTGTTAACAACAGTCTGTAATATACAAAATAAATTAAAAATAAAATAAATTAAAATTCAGCTAGTGAATTGTTCACTGCAATTCTCTCCCCTTCATTTTAAAAACTAAAATTCAAACATTTTACCATAAATATTAAATGATTACTTGTTTTAAAATGCAGCAGTTATTTCTTAAGATGCAACTTGCAAAGTTATTTTTTAAGATGCCTAAGTTATTTCTCAAGTGTAAAAAGTGCAAAGTTATTTCTTAAGATGCAAAATATAGGCTCTTCACATGAAAAGCATTCAGTATTTACCTTTCTGCCTTGGTAGCATTGCTAGAAGTGATTCAGAGATTTCTGAATGTCATCAAGAAAACTTTTCACATAGATTTTTCTTCGAGGTAGTTTAATGAAGTTTATTCTTCATTGCACTGTAAGATAAATAGCACTAAATCCTAGGCAACCTTAGCTAAAATAAATATGTTTTGTACTTTGTGGAAGAAAGGGGGTACTTTATCACTACTAAATACAAAGTGCCCCAAGTTTGTTATCAGTGCACTGTGAATGTTTGCCTTTAGATGAACTTAGTATCAGCAACCTTACAAATGAGCAAATAAAAAACAGGCACCGATAAAAATGTGCTGAAAAACATTCCTTTTGTCAAATGCTAAAATGTTAAATGTCAAATGTTAAATCACACTGTGCTTGGTGCTCTGTTGCATTCTGGGTGCTAGGCAGGACTACTCCATTTGCAGTACATTCTCTTTAACTTCCCAGGACCCAGTGGAGGCCTGGAAAGACTCAGGAGTGCTGGTAACAGATTCTGGAAATCTATTATCCTTAAATGAAGTGTCTTAGGGCCATTCCAACCTGAATTTGTGTATCCAGGTCTTCTGGTTAAGCCCAGAGGACACCCAGCTGGTGTTCTGGCATCACAAACCTCCTCATTTTGCTTCCTCAATGTGCTGCAGTGCTGGCTTAGATAGTGCACCTGTAGGATTGAGAGGGAATTTCCTCCACCCCACCCCACTCCACCCATTTGCTTTCAAGCTTGACCTATCTTGCTCTGCTGGGGTTGCCAGCAAAGGCTTAAGTCACGGTAATGGCATTTTTTATCTTCATGCAACTGAGAATAAAATTGAAGTACTAATTAATTCTACATGCAGTCTGGAACAACCACAAAATCTTGACATGCTTGACATGCTTTGCCCCTTTCCAGTTCAAGCCAGTGATCTAAAGCCAAACAGCTCTGTTTCTCAATATTAATTCCATCATCCCAGAGACCCTGGTTTTCTCCAGCTGTGTAACAGTGGAAAACCAAGTAAACATGTCTTTTCTTTTATTTTCTTTCAAGTTAAACTGAGGCAGTGCTTTGAGAGAGTTAAATCTATAAGTGACATAAGACTTTTTTCAGCCAGACTCTCAGCTCTATAGGTTTCCTCCGGAAATTTCATGGATTTCTGACGGTCAGCTGCTGCAGATGCTGGATGGATCAAAAATGCTTGTCTGCAGCCTAGGCTCTTTTCCTGGGTGCCTTATGCAGGTTAGACTTACTCTTACCTCCACCTCCTGCGCTACATCAAAATGCTGTTCACTGTCCTCTGTTTTTATACTAATAAAACATCATTGCCATGAATTTCATTCTAATGAAAGTCCAAAAAAGGAAGAAACAGCTACCTCTGACTCACCCTTCTGCTCCCATCCCTTAGATCCTCAGGAGGAGTAAAATCAAGACAAGCTGGAGGGAAAGTTCTGCTGGGACACAGGCTGCTGACAGACACTGCTGAGCAGGGATGATGCTCAGACTTCTGGCTGCTGTCTCTCTAAAGGCCATCATATCCCATATAGATTGATGAAGCTGAGGTGGTTCTGTCTCAGGAGCCTAGAGCCATGGCTCAATGGATACATGCCCTTGGAGGGTCTCATTAATGATTTGGTTTTGCATTCTCTGGGCATCCTGAACTCTCAGGAGCCTTTTTAAAATCGTAAGTATAATCAGGGTATCTTAATGGATACAGATGATTTTTTAAATAGTTAGAACTTGAATCCTTTCCCTAAGGAAAGAGGAAACTTTGAAGGAAAAAAGAGGCTTATAAAAGGTGGAAGCAAGGACAGGTGGCCTGAGAAGAATACAGGAATGTTGTTCAGGAAGCTAGGGACCAGGTTAGGAAAGCTAAGGGCCACTTAGAATTAAACTTGGCTAGGGACATTAAGGACAACAGGAAGGGATTCTATAGGCACACTGCAAATAAAAGACAGACTAGGAACAAAATGGGCCCTCTCCAGAAGCTCTCAGGAGAACTGGCTACCCTGAATTTGGAGAAGGCTGAGGTTCTTAATGACTTCTTTGCCTCATTCTTCACTGGCAAATGATCTGACCATACCACCCAAGCCTTGGAAGGCAGATGCAGGACTGTGAGAATGAAGACCCTGGGCCCACTGTAGGAGAGGATCTGGTTTGAGACCATCTTAAGAACCTGAATGTATACAAGTCCATGGGACCTGATGAAATCCATCCACAGTTCCCGAAGGAAATGCAGCAAATGAAGTTGCTAAGCCACTGTCTGTCATATTTGAAAAATCATGGCAGTCAGATGAAGTTCCTGAAGACAGGAAAAATGATCACATAATCCCCTTTTCAAAAAGGAGAAAATGGATGACCCAGGGAATTACAGACCACTCAGACTCACCTCTGTGCTTGGCAAAGTCTTGGAGCATTCTCCTGGAAGGCATGCTGAGGCACATGAAGAACAACAAGGTACTTGGTGACAGCCAGCATGGCTTCACTAAGGGGAAATCCTGCCTGACCAATTTGGTGGCCTTCTATGGTGGGGCTATGGAACTGATGGACAGGGGTAGAGCAGTTGATGTCATCTACCTGGACTTGTGCAAAGCGTTTGACACTGTCTCATATGACACCTTTTTCTCTAAGTTGGAGAGATACCAGTTTGACAGATGGACCACTCGGTGGACAAAGAACTGGCTGGATGGCTGCACGCAAAGGGTTGTGATCAATGGCTCAATGTGCAGCTGGAAACCAGCTGATGCCAACCTCATGAATTTTAACTATGCCAAGTGCAAGGTCCTACACCTGGGTTCAGAGCTATCCCAGCCACAGCTACAGGTTGGGCAGAGAAGAGATTCAGAGCAGCCCTGCAGAGAAGGACTTGGGGGTGTTGGTCATAAGGGATAGGTTGCTGTTCTATCACTCAACTCCTATCCCATAGAGAGGTTTGGTTTTTTTTTTCCAGGTTTAGCTCTTTAATCTCTCCAGCTGTGTGGGTTTCCAAGAATTTTTCTCTCACTAGTCTAAGTCTCAATGGGTTTCCGAACCTTCCTGCCATTCCAGCACATTAAGGAAGAGTCTCCAGGGAAAATTCCATTTTATGTTCCACTGTACTACCTCTCGAACATTGCAGCATGTTCCCTGTAGAGCCTTACTATGATTACATGGTCATGAGCAGACCATCACCTGGCCTCTACTTTGTTCTTAATTTCCTCTGTTTGGGAATTCACTCCATATGGGAATGAGAGGAGAGAGAAGATCTGAATTCACTTCAATGTCTGGCTATTCCTGGGTTAGGCTAAAAAGGCAGATGTGCTATGTTTTGTCCTTTCCCTTTTCCTTCTGCATGCTTCCAGCAAGAATCCTTAACACTAGTACTGCAAGAAAATTACAAGTCCTGGCTCCCTTCTGATTTTGCTGACATGCTTCGAAAATGAGAAATGGAACAAAAGAAGAATATACACTCTAAGGTAGGTGTCCATAATGGTTTACTGACAATGCGATCTTTATTAACAACTTACTCCCTGGTTTAATATAACAAGTGTGCAATGTGAGGTAGATGTGTTCACAACTTTGGTAGGTGGATTGGCACCAGTTTTTTGGAACTTGCAGGGGTGTAATGAGGTGAAATCTACAAAGGCTTTATACTAAGGCTGGGTTTCCATATGGATTTAAAATGTATTTTAAACATCTTGAATAAATTGAGAGGAGAGCAGCCTTCCTTAAGATATTTGGCACTTTATACGCAATCAGAAACCAAAAGTGGAAAAGACTTCCTGAAATGGTTCTAAACTTCAAAAAACTAGTGCGAGTTGGAGTTAGTTGTAGGAATGGGGATGGTTCAAGGGATATAGGAAATACAGAAACCTGTCTGCATGTGACCATTCAGTTTAAACCTCTGTATCACCAAATCCCTCTAACCACTTTAGCCAGATTTATTAGCTTCCCTCATGCTGAACACTCAGAAGAGTTAGGGTACTGAACTTTATTAATCTTATTCTTCTTAAATGTCAATATTGGGGTTTTGTATAAAGATGAATCAAAAGGTTTTTACCTGCCAAGAACTGAGTCCTGAGTTCTGGATTTCTTCTGCAACAGTAGATAATTTTGCTCACATTTAAAGCATATGCTCTACTCATACAGTAGAAAACCAGAGATACACAGTTAGGTCCTGGCAATAAAAATGGGAGTGCTGATTTGCAGACACTCGATTTTAAAATTAATTCATTAGAAAATTATCTATATGCAAGTATCCTGAACTTGCAGCTGGTTCCTATTTTTCTTTCTTTCAAGCTTACTATCAAGCCCCGAATCATTGTACTGTACATCCTTTTCGGAAGTGTGTGTGTGGATTTAAATTTTGTGTTTCAAGATCATTCCTGAAGTTAAATTGAATGTGGAAGTCTATCCACATTGGACTGATTCTGATCTCACACCAAAGCAGGTCAGAGGTAACTACTGACTTCAGTGGAACCAACCCTAACCTCCAAACTTATGTAGCTTGATTTTTACTTACTTCAATAGAGTTGACTTTGATATACAGTGACTGAATGAGACTAGAGTTAGACCTCATGTTAATTATTTTTCTTTTGATTTTAATAAAGATTCCAATACAGCAATTCAGAAATAGGATGAGCTTTTTCTGCAAACAGTACTGGTTAAGTTCTTTTAAAATATACACATGAAAACATCTGTATTGTCTCTATATAGAAATGCATGCTGTAAGAAAAGAGAGACGAGAAATATTCTGCAGCACTAAGTTATATTTCACAGTTCAATCTTCTGGAAGATTTCCACATGTCACGTTTACATTCACTTCCTATTTAATGCGATACAGATTTTTTAGCCTGTGTAGCTATTTTGTTTAATGAAATGGTATGCTTTTGTTTTACAAAAGAATTTTAATGGGAGAGTGCAAGACCTTGAAACAAGACAGTGTTGCTTTGCATCAATTTTTTCCCACTTTCATTGCCCAGTTCAAGCTGTAGAATAGTCCCAGGAAACATATAGGTTTTATGTATTTTATCAAAGTCAAACATTTATCACATTCAGATATCACCACTAATGAACATGAAATTATGGAATCATAGAATGGTTTAGGTTGGAAAAGACCTTTAAGATCATCAAGCCCAACCATGAACCCAGCACTGCCAAGTCCACCACCAAGCCACGTCCCTAAGCACCACATCTACATGTATTTTAATAACCTCCAGGGATGGCGACTCCACCACTTCCCTGGGTAGCCTGTTCCAGTGCTTGACAACCCCCTCTGTGAAGAAATTTTTGCTAATATCCAATCTAAAACTTCCTGGTGCAGTTTGAGGCCTTTACCTCTTGCCCTATCACTTGCTGTGTGTGAGACGAGACGAGCCCCCACCATGTTCCATCTTCCTTTCAGGGAGATGAAGAGAGCAATAAGGTCTTTCCTCAGCCTCCTTTTCTCCAAGCTGAACACCCCCAAGTCTCTCAGCCATTTCTCACCAGGCTTGTGCTCCAGACCAGCTTTGTCGCCCTTCTTTGGACATGCTTGAGCAACTCAGTATCTCTCTTGCAGAGAGGGCCCAAAACCAAACACGGAGTTCAAGAAGTAGCTTCATCAGTGCTGAGTACAGTTAGAACTATAAAATCCACTGGATTATATAAATAAAGGTTTTACCTGAAAAGTTCTGTGTAGTTTATGTCAAGGCATCTTGAACTGATGGATCTATTGTGGAACCAAATGATTACAAATTTTTTAAAAAAGCAAAGAATGAAATGCAATTATGTTTATAAAAAGGAATGCTACAAACAGATTAGCTTTATAAGTCAACCATCACATTCAAATCTGGTGAAAGTAAATGCAGATTCTATGGAAAAGTCTGTGCTGTATTCAATATGGTTCATAGAAAGCAAGCTGGGCCAAAAAAAAAAAAAAAAAAAAAAAAAAAAAAAAAAAACGAAAAAGCATTCCTAGCCCTCTTTTATTGCTGACCCAAGGAAAGCCTAAAATGTTGGGCTTTACTCCCTGAAGGTTTGGAGGTATACCAGTATCCTTTCAAAATGGTCCACTATCAAGAAGCTTGACAGAACAACAGTCAAAGTTTTGCGTACCTGTGTGTGTGTGTGTGTGTGTATGTGTGTGTGTTCAGCGCCGTTGTCTCTTATTCATGTTAATCACCATGTCCTCAAACCTGGTCCATTAATTTGCTGCTGAGTATTTAGGAAAGAAGATTGCTTTTCGCAAACAAGAATGTACAAGAGATTCCGATCAGTGTCCAGTTTCTGCACTGGAACAATTTGGAACAAGCAAAATATGCTGAAATGCTTGAAGGCGGGAATGACTAATAGTGCAAGAAGGCTGTGATCCCACCAGACTATGTGTAGTGGCACCTCTAGGTAGACCTACTACTTACTATTACACTTGCCATGCTGGGCAAAGGACACACTAGGGAACACAAAAACAAGCTTCAAACACACTACTATACTTCATGTAAAAAAGGAAAAAATGCTTGAACTACACTTACTCTTCCTTAACAAAAAAAAATAATGTTTTTTTCGTTTTGACTGTTTGGTTAATATCAAAAACAACCATCCAATGCTGAATAATTGCTGGGTTAGCAGTACTATTAGTGCATGTAACTTGTGGCTCAGAGGCAAGCCTTGTGGCTCCTGCCCCTACAAATCTCAGGACTTTGCCAGGATAGCCACCTGAATTGATCTCAGAGAGGACTGATGGGTTCTGAAAGCAGCTAAACACTGTGTCCCCCCTACCATACACACTACACACCCTGCAAGGATTGGTAAGACACAATCTAATTGATATGCCTGGATTTGCACTGTGATGAGCTGCACTGAGTGGGTTTCTTGTCTTGGGTTCCTTGTGGACAGTAACTCCCTAAACTTCCTTTTGTTGCATGATGTAAAAAAATACATCCTATGTAAAGTGCTTGTCTTTTTTCACATTCAGGACAGGAGATGAAGGTATTCATCTTCCATTTTGAGAGGGCTTCACAAATCCTTCATTTTGAAGTTTTGTTTCAATCAAAATATTCTGTAAATTCATTGGCTTGATTGTGGGTTTGCATCAAAATGTGGTTTTGAGCTAAGTCAGTACAGCAGTGACTATAAATCAGTCCAAGCTGACTGGAAAATTTTGAAAGAACAGTTCATGACCTGAATAAACCTGGCATTAGTTTAAAGTTTGCAAGAAAGTCAAAGGTAATTTGCTACCGAATATTTCATGTGATGCTTAAGATTCCATATCCATCTCCTTAACAACCAGCTCATCACTATTTATTGTTTGTATGGCTGTAGCAGTAAGAAGAGTCACACTGAAGCACAGGCATAAACTTTAAAAGTTAGGCTTTATCTAGACACTGCTGTCTGTTACCTATAGCAATATCACTGTAGATTATGAGCATTCATTTGGCACTGCCTGCTACTGTTGATATGATGTGGTCTTTACTCCCTTCCCTATATTCTGCAGACAAGCAGCTAATCAGACTGACCATTTGCTGAGTGAGTTGACAACTGCAAGAACCAGATGTTAAGTCCTAGAATTTATTTTTCCAGTAGGGTCATTTAGGTCTCTGATTTGTTTCCTAGCTAGCTCTTCTTAAGTATTTTATCTGCCTTCTTGGCTGATTTCCATTTAAAAAAAAAAAAAAAAAAGCATTTATAAGTCTTAGCTTCCCCATAATCATCATCTCCAACTGCAATTCCAAGAAGTCCCCTGTGTAATGATGTGAAAGTTTTATTTTCCTTGTGAAAGCTGCGAATGAGGTACAGATTTGGTTATGTCAGATACAATATTCGTATCTTGTTTATAACTGCTTAGAAGAACAAACTGCGAAGCTTCATTTACAGAATTGACATTTCAAATTTATCAGAACAGGATTTACACTCTGATGTTTGTACAATTACAAAAGTTATCTCTGACGGGTGGAGGAACAAGTTTGTTTTGTGTGGAGTGAATCCATCCAAGTCTCCATGGGGAGCAAAGAAAGGACATGAAAACCTGGGATAGCCTTTGCAACCATGCTGATAACAGCGACCCTGAAAACACTGGGGAAAAAATAAGTTAAACACCACACATTTTCCTAGTGAGGGCTCTTTGCTAACTTTCATCCAGAAATGAATTTTAAATAGAACAAACTTGCAAGAGATATATCTAAACCTTTTTAAGAGTGAAGTTTTCAAGCTCCACATATTTTGGCTCTGCGTGAAGGAAAACACAAAAAACGAAAATACTGCCTGATGTGTCACCACTTATTTGTCAATATCTAACAGAACTCAAGTGCACCTTCATCTTACTGATGCCTTTTAGTAGATTGGCTTCCCTTCAGGTTTGTATTACAATTCTGTCTCTCTTTTGCAATTCTGTTGTGAAGTAGTATCTGGTTCTAACAGCCTATTAAGTTACTTTTCAACCCTTGATACTTACATGTGTTTTCAAGAAATACTTCAGTTTGTTTTCCACTGAAGCTCGAAACTGCTGGTTTTCCACTGTACAGTTTTGAAGGTGTCTACAATTCAAGTGAAGTTTTGCACAGCCATTACAAAAGATTTTCTGTAAGCACCTCATTTTTGATTAAATGCTTCGTCAATGAAACACAAAACATCCTAAATTTGTCTTAAAGGAGATTAAAGATACAGCATATTTGGCATACCTTTCCATACAGCAATATGATGGTACTATCCTAAGAGATAAGCAATTCCCAAAAAATACATGAGTAGTTCTTCCTCCCAACCAAGCATTGGATGAATTCAGTGGTTCAGGTGCAAATCCTGACTAACAACACCAAGAACTCCCAGTTGCTAGCAGCAGATAAGGTGCACCACAGAAGAACCTTTTGAACACCTCACCTCTTTATAAATCTCTTTCCCTCGGATGTACATCACTTATTACTGTCAGAAATTAAATACTGGATAGAGGACCTTTTGATCTGAGACACTCCAATTATAATGATGTTAAAGTTTCTTCGTTGGCAGTGTTTCTCTGTTGTCATTGTTGACCTTCATTTGCACTACCTGGTTATTAAACTCTGATTTGTGAATAGTATACAAATCCAAATATTCCACAAACAAGGATGTTCAGAATTATTAGTTATGCCATCCTCAATCAGCCAAAGGTGCAGTCATTGTCGTACAAATCTCAGAAGACAGTGGAGGTTCTACTCCAAATAAATTCCAAGGGACTGAATTCTGCACCTTTTAGTGAAATGCGGAATTTCTTCTCCACACTACTTAAAGACTTAGCTATCACTTCACTTATCACTTGAGTAAACACAGAAAATTATGCATTTATACAGTGGTGCTGCTAGTGATTTGCAATATATTCTCTAAAGGATATTTTCAGATGGTAAGGATTTGTCTCCTCCATGAATAACATAAGCTAACTCCCCTTGTTGACACTGACTCATGTGCATCGTGGTTTTTCAGGTCAGAGATTGCTATTTTTCCCTATTCATGACTACTGTAAACATGCTTTTAGAGCAGTATCATTGGTTAGCTGATTAATGTCATTGAAAACCTTGTCCCTTCTTAGGGATTAAAAGATCAAAAGGATTTGAAGGGGAGAAAGAAAATAACAGTTATGAAAGCTTTGACTAATGGGTACCAAGTTTAGAATTATTTCAGCCACTTTATTCTGAAATACATCACAATTATTAAGAGAGCATGAAACAGCATCTTTTCACATAAGAAGATTCTAAGAAAACAAACACAAGAGAGACACTGAATGTTTCTGGCAGAGTTCTGGTAGTCCTGATACAGGTCTAGTATTTAAGACAATTCCTAAACTACCAATTGCTTCATTCTTAAATGCCCAAGTGAATGTTGAAAGGGATCTCTAATCTCACAGGCCAGCTGACAAGGCTTTCAAAACTCAAACTGAGGATTTCAAACCTCTGTTTGAATTTTTCCCAGCAGATTACTCTCCTCTGTTGTGATTCTGTGGGAGAGCTTTCATGGAATTGGTTTTTTAAGCTTCAGGCAATTTTCAAATCCCTTTGAATCCCTTTGTTTCCCTCTGATTATTCCCTCAGGATAAAAAATTAAAATAAAAAAAAAAAAATAAATCTGTTACTATGTTTGAAACATTTGGGTTTAGATATCTGTTGTTCCAGTATCCCACCATTTCAGGTGACAGCTAGGTCAAGTGTATAAACCTTACACAATTTTTCTACCTGTGTAGTTTCCAAACCTTTCTTCTTTCAGTGATGCTGTAAGATCTCTATCCTTCGCACTACAACCAGAAGAAAGTGGCTTTACCTGTATCCTCTTCCAACATGCAAGTGTACAGGCAGCTCTGCAGTCCTCTGTGCTGCTGCATGATATTGCAGAGGCTGTGTTAGTGGGCCAGCACAAGGAGGCAGTGCTCCCCTAATGTCTATCCTTTTCAAACATGTTTTGTCTTTACCTTGTCAGGACGAGTCTTTGAAAGGAACATTACAAACATTTGTTTTCACTACTTCCATTCTGGACAACAAAAAATTCAGACCCTTGTTTGTTTCATTATGGAAACATTAATTTCCATTATGGATTAACCATAGGCAGCTGTAGTGGCAAAGTGCAAACCGAAGGCTCTCTCTGTTGCCTCTTCTGGACAGTGTTTAAATTATCATCTCATGTAATACAGAAAACGCCTATCTCAGCCTTCTTGATTTCATTTCAGGAGTGGGCATGCGTGCCTTTACTAGGTTAAGGCTTAAGGCCTTCAGCCCTCAGGTTTTCCCAAGGTCTGGAGAAAGTCCTCGTGAGAGGTACAGCCTGTACTAGTAGGCTTCTGTTACAGGAGCCTTACTTAGCCTGGGAAGCACTGTATTGAAAGCTGCTAAAGCTTGCTTATATGGCCCAGTTGTTCTTTGCTTGAGGATTTGCTGGCGTATTTTTCCATCTCAAGCTGATGAGCCATTCAAAACGCAAACTGAGGCATTCAAACCTCCATTTGAATTTTCCCCAGCAGATTGTGTTACTTTGCAGACAGCTCAATATGACAGCAAATTGAAGTCTAGAGCATACACTAACTTTACGATAGGTTCTTTGATATCAGAAACATGATACCATCAACTACTCTTCAAAAATCCTTCCTTTTGTTTATCCAGTCACCAAGGTCAAATCCAGTGCAAATTGTACCCTAATGAACAAACGTGTAGGGACAATACTTCTTTGAGACTGTAGTTTCACAAATCAGCAGAGAAGCCTTGAAGGCTAAACAGCTTTCCACAGCTAGGGAAATGTGCTTTCAATAGCTATTAGTAAAATGCTTTCCCAGGGAGGAGGGGAAGCTGGGAGGAAGCAGAGACAGGACACCTGACCCAAACTGGCCAAAGAGGTATTCCATACCATAGCATATCATGCCCACTATATAAACTGGGGGCAGTTACCCAGAAGGATTAGATCACTGCTCAGTCGGGCTGGGTATTGGTTGGCAAGTGGTGAAAGTGGTGAGCAGTTACATTCTCTCCCCTTGTTACTTCTCTTGTCATTATTATTATTGGTGGCAGCAGCAGTGGTTTGTGTGATACCTCAGTTACTGGACTGTTCTTATCTCAACCCATGGAAGTTATATTCTTTCAATTCTCCTCCCCATCCCTCCGGGAGCAGGATGGGGGTGGGAGGGAGTGAATGAGCAGCTGGTTCTGGGTTGCCAACTGCTCTTAAACCATGACAAAGGCAAATCCTGGTCCATGCAAAGTCCTGACCCCAGGGGCAAAGGGTCTTGACTTCACTGAGAATAAGATGAATATCTTAGTTCAATGAAATTTTAGAAAAAGTCATTCTTGTCAATGGCTAGTTAAAAATATCTTTTATAAATAAAGTAATATTATATAGTATCAGCAAATACTAATACCAATTTTACTGGTCCATCTTATTTTCACATAAAATCCTATTTGTGCATATGTAAAAAAATGGCAAAAAGAAGCCATAATTCAGTTTGCCTAATTTGGCCTTACTGACAAGACAAGAAATATTCCTAAATCCTCAGGAGTAAGAAAGAGACAATGAGGGCATGCAGTACAGCTTTTATTTGTGAATAGCTGCTTCTGGTATAGTTCTGAAGATTATGAGAAGTACTTCTTTATTTACTTTTCAGTGGTGAATTAATCTTTTCCATCCTTTCCTTCCCCTTAGTTATCATGCTGGTATGCATGAGCAGGTCTATGACTATATTTCCATGACTAAACGATGCCTTTATTTGTCAATATTACTTTATAGGAGAAAGGGAAAGTATTTGCTGTATCTGTTCATCCTACCTCCCACAAGGGAGTCTTCAACATGTTAAAGATAATAGGAAGGGATTCCATAATTACATTGCAAATAAAAGACAGGGACAAAAAAAAAATAGTGACAATGTGGGTCCCCTCCGGAAGCTATCAAGAGAACTGGCAACCCTGAATTTGGAGAAGGCTGAGGTTCTTAATGACTTCTTTGCCTCAGTCTTCACTGGCAAATGATCTGACCACATCACCCAAGTCTTGGAAGGAAGACACAGGGACTGTAAGAATGAAGACCCCTGGCCCACTGTAGGAGTGGATCTGGTTCACAAGCATCTTAAGGACCTGAACATACACAAGTCCATGGGACCTGGTGAAACCCATCGCAGGTCCTGAAGGAGCTGCAAATGAAGTTGCTAAGGCACTGTCCATCATATTTGAAAAATCAGGGCAGTCAGGTGAAGTTCCTGAAGACAGAAAAAATTATAATACAACCCCCTTTTCAAGAAGGGGAAAATGGATGACCCAGCGAACTACAGAGCAGTCAGACTCACCTCTGTGCTTGGAAAAATCTTGGAGCGGATTCTCCCAGAAGGCACACGAAAAACAAGGTGGTTGGTGACAGCCAGTATGGCTTCACTAGGGGAAATCCTGCCTGACCAATTTGGTGGCCTTCTATGATGGGGCTACAGAACTGATGGACAGGGGTAGAGCAGCT